>JAVYIG010006451.1:65000-117744 GCA_035222895.1 Strongylocentrotus droebachiensis
ACATATTTTTCTTCAATTTGGCAACAATCGTTTTTTATTCTTTCATTGCTACATTGTTTTAATAATATAAATAATATCTTTGGAAACAATGAACCTGATCGAGAACTTTATTTTCAAAAAGGATTACAAATAATTGCCTATTTTGATCGACTAACAATGACTATGAACTTCTCATTGTCTTGGATTTTACAGCTCTAAATACTTTCTTTTCTAAAAGATACCTGGCGTCGAATGCTATAACAGTCATGAAAAAAAAATGTATGCAGAGTTCGCAGAAACTTTTGTCTTTCTACTCATGTATCTGGCATAAATATATATATATATAATATATATATGTTTGTTTTTTTTTTTTTTTTTTTTTTTTGGGGGGGGGGGCTCTAAATCAAAAGTTATCGAGCCAAAAAACAAAACGTGGAATGATTGACGCAAAGGAGTGAAATCCATAATTAATAAAAATGAAAGCTCAACCCAATGAGAACTGGGTGAAAACAACACATAACAGGGCAAATGCATCAAAACCCATACACCCTAAAGATTTATTTTTTTAAACACTAATATTTTCGTGGCTTAATCAATTAAATAACGTGTAGTCAAAATTCCTCTCTTTTTTTGGTTTTCTTTCAGGGTACCCGGTTTATCGCTCCATTTCCCTTATTAAACGAACAAACACTTGTCCACCGGTGAGCCATTTTCCACTATCTACTTTCCTTTTACAAGCTATATAATTAAACCAGATATATCTGCTAGCTTGGAATAGAAGGTTCATACGTCAACACTAGATATGTGATTGATCATATAATAATTAGCCGCGTGTGCCATTGCCAATCTACTTTAGTCCCTATTAATTATGAAAATTCACGACCTCGACGTGCGTCTAGACATATGTACTTTGAACAACAACAACAACTATTGTGTTAGGTTTTTACTTTACTGACGATTTGTTGGATACTAGACAGAAAATTACAATTATCAGACGTTGATTTGATGAAGTTTTGATAAAAACAAGATTATTATTTTTGTTTAAATTAAAGAGAAGGTCGAGTTCTGGGAAGATGTGAAAAATGATTTGTGAGCGTTATCATTGTTATTATGCAAGTGTGAAGGAACATCAGATACAAATAAGTTCCCTGAAAAACATGGCTCTTCAAATGCCTTGTTATTCTAAATATAGCATGTAACAGCATAAAAATCGAGAGGGATTTTTATGGCACACGTTCGTGTAGTCCCATATACATGTTTCTGTGTTACAGTGCTTGTAACTTGAGTAAGACTGGGCCAAATTTCTTAACATGTCGATGACTGCAGAACCTTGCATTACCCATCAATACTTATATGTTAAATGATCAACCCTTTCTGATTGATTTAACACCGTTTCTTTCACAATACAATCGCATGACCAGAATTTAACTTTATCTATAAGTGTCTTTACAGTACAGGTATATGTCTTCGTGGGTCTTTTACTACACAATGATGCAAGTTTAATATTATTTGTTCATTGGTGGATCCATGGGGGGAAGGGGCACCTTAAAAATGTGATCCCTGATTTTGGCTCGGAGGGGGTAATTTTCAAGATCTCAAATGGCACCTAAGATGTTATAGCTCGTTATATCTTCTTGTAAAGGAAACACTGTTTTGCGTCTAAATTTGTTTCTCTTCCTTTGCCCCCCCCCCCCCCCCCTCCCCCAGCCAGAGAATACCGGCTCCGCCCCTGATGTTTTCTTCTAACAAAACAGGCCAATATAAGACTTGATGATTATTCGCTATACGTATGATTAGGAAGCACTGTGTTTGATGGACATGATAAACACGCCAACGCCTCTCTTATGCATTGGAAGGAAATGAGTTCATCTTGATGATATTTTGTGGGTTTTCAAATTCAGTCAAAACATGAATTGATATATTCAAATTGTACCTTCTCCCCTTCTCTCCCTATCGCTCTCTCTCTCACATACACACATCCACAAACACCCTATCTATTTCCGTTTCCCTCACGCACACGCACACACACACACACACGCACACACACAATGCTCCCCACCTTCTCTTCTCTCTCTCTCTCCCTCCACCTCTCTCACACACATCCACAAACACTGTTTTTTTAATAGTTTTTTTTATTGATTCCAAGCAATACAAATTAATTTTAGAAATAAAATACAGTTGTTAACACCCTCTCTATTACCGTTTCTCTAACGCACACGCACACACACAACCACCAACACAGACACACAAACACACCCAATTCCCCCACCTCCTCCTCCTATCTCTCTCTCTCTCTCTCTCTCTCTCCCAACCCTCTCTCTTTCTCTAACTACCCATCTCCCACTCACTCTCTCTTTTTCACAAAGCAGGAGGACCGTCAATACAATAGTATTCAATACTTGAAGAGCACTAAGAAATACAACGCCTTTTCTCCAAGGTTGAATATGTACAGAAGGTTTTATTTTGTATATCTTCTTCTTTCAATACCGTAATAGTAAACATATATAGTAAAGAATATTTTTTAGTTATATCAATATAGAGAGAAAAGAGGAAGAAAAATGAGAATGCGAAATGAATCAGAATGCCCTATGAAGGGAGCATTTGCCCCCAATAGAATGGAAAGAAAGATGGTGGGTGGGAGGGAAGGAGAGAGGGGGAGGGAGAGATGGGGGAGACAAAATGTGGATATAGAAATGTGGAGAGAGGTAGAGAGAGAGAGAGAGAGAGAGAGAGTGAGAGTGAGAGAGAGAGAGAGAGAGGGAGAGAGAAGAGACAGTGAAAGAAAAAGAAAAAAAAGGAGAGGATGAGGGAACGTAAAAAGCATGATTCGACCCACCCCTATCACACCACCCTCTGCTCTAGCGCCTTGCTCTCTCGCACTTTATTCACTCAAAAAACCGCCCCCGACACAAGTGCCCCCTCCACTCCCTCAATGCCTGAACGCCCGCTATGCCACTTTCGCTAAAGATATGAAGCATTGATATCTATCTGGCTGCCATGTTCTCTTCTTTTCCTCCTCCTCCTCCTCCATAGTTGACGGTTAGTCAACTGAATTGATGTGCACTCCAAGATAAATCTTCGAGATACTGTAATTATTGTACAGCTGCCGAGGGCCACTATTCTACCCTGCATCATAATGATTACATCTCGCTGTCGTCTGTTGGTAGAGCTGCTACGATCTAAATACGTAACGCCACACTAGAAATGTCGGATTTACTCCTTTTGGATTAATGTGCAGCTCCTTTTTTTTCTTCTACTCCTGTGAAGTGTCCGACAGTGATGACTTGCCATTAATCATTCGTTTTTCAATAATGGCGGATTGATTTGGACTTGTAGTGTCTCTTCCCGCTAGATGTTTACTGCAATTTCTGGTTATCATATACAATGTAGTAAATGAAGTTCAATTTATCGTACAGATTGCTCCGATGCAGATTGGTTTTTTTATCCTCTGTAATATTTTCCAGCTTCACACGTCACCGTGAGTATACATTTGTCTGTTGATGTTATTGCTATGTAGGAATTGTTTGATCCGTTCTGCTATATTTTTATATTTCAAACGGACGAACAAAAATCACATGGGGACCACATTGGCATTGATCTAATAAATGTTTTTTCTTTCTGATTTTTAAAAATATTTTCGCCTTAGAAGACAAAAATCCTTGTTTTATTCTCTCTTCTCCTCATTTTTTTTCTAGCTTCTTTTTGTTTGTCCATCCTCATTGATCATCCTCTTTCTCCAACCTCTCTGTTTCTCTTAAGCTCTTTTTCTATCTCTATGTTTGAATGTCTGTCTCTCTCTACCTGTCTGTGTGTTTGTCTCTCTTTATCTTTCTTTCTCTCTCTCTCTCTCTCTCCATATTTTTTCTTGAACTCCCTCATGTCTGCTATTTCTTTTCCCGCTCTTTTCTCCCTTCATTTCCACCCTCAGAGACATTTGTGCTGGTATGCTTACATGTCTGTTGTCTATAATTGGTTATCATTTTCATCACTTTTTTTATTATGACGTTCGAAGAACACAAAACTCGAGAAATCCAACGACCGTTCACGTAGGAGTGCGACACAAATTGATAGGTTGACATGCAGCGGAATAAGCTGAAGAGACATTTAGTGAAATGAGCATAAACCTCAATCGTTATTGTCACTATGAAACCACCGGCGTATCGAGGAAGGGAGGGGGTGGGGGGGGGGGGGTAGGGATGAAGACAAGAGAGGTTATTGCCCCTCCTTTTTAGTGCAAATATTTTGATGTGATTTATTAAGTACAAGTGGCGTTCTTTGAATGCAAAAAGACTGCCCCTCCTTTTGAATGAAAATAATTTGATGTGATTTGTTAGGTATAAGTGGCGTTCTATGAATGCAAAGATCAAGAATTCCAACAACAATTCACTTGCGAGCACGACACAAATTGATACGTTGGCATGCAGTGGAGTGCGCTGAAGTGACATTTAAACCAAAGAGCATAAAACCAGAACCGCTGTTTTCACTGTGAAACCACTGGCGTATCGAGGATGCAGAAGGGGATCGCGCCCTCCTTGTATAATGGTTAAGATTTCGTTTGGGTTAATTTGATATGTCAAGTATAAATACATTTTATTCACAAGAAATGTATGTCAATGGAAGGAATTATATCTTGACAGAATATCTGATGTTTTCCTCATTCCTATTTTGGGGTCCTAAAACCTATATCATAATGTACGTAGTGTCTGCTAAGAGCGTGAAGGTTGATGTCTCTCTGTTAAATGCTATTATCTCACGCCCTTAAGGCTCTTAACAGACTGTCTCATGGTAAAATCTCGTCCCCTTTATCCTGGCAAGTTATAAGGAATCGTATCATAGACAACTACAAAGGCATGCACAAGTAGGGTTCATACTTAGCTAGTAATGAAACTACGATATGGTTTTGGAAGCACCCTGGTTCCCCGACCGGAAACGGCAACGGTACTGCCTAATCGGTCTGTTTGCTATGTCTGCCTGTCCCCTTATCTGTCTCCCTCCTCTTTCCTCTTCCTCTTCTCCTCCTTCTTTTTTTTCCTTTTCTTCCTCTTCTTCCTTACCTCCTTCTCCTTCTTCTTCTTCCTCTCGTCCTCCTTCTTCATCTTCGTCTATTTCTTCTTCTTCTTCATCTTCTTCTTCTTCTTCTTCTTCTTCTTCTTCTTCTTCTTCTTCTTCTTCTTCTTCTTCTTCTTCTTCTTCTTCTTCTTCTTCTTCCTCCTCCTCCTCCTCCTCCTCCTCCTCCTTCTTCTTCTTCTTCTTCTTCTTTTTCTACTTATTCTTCTTCCCCTTTCTCTCCTTCCTCTCCTCCTCCTCTGCCTTCTTCTTCTTCCTTTTATTCCTCCTCCTCATCTACTTCTTCTTCTCTTTCTTCTTCTCCTCCTCCTCCTTCTTCTTCTTCTTCTTCTTCAACTTCTTCTCTCTCTTACCAATTTATCTTTATATTTATCTTTAGAACACTCACATTTCTTTCGTTTCGTTAAAATTCTTCGGTAACGATTCGTGAATTTCCTAATTAGATTACTCACATGGATGTTTTTCTTGCAAAAACCGTGTTCTTCAAATCAAGGTATTCTTTGTTATAAATGAAAAGCAACTCTCAAGAAACATTTCTTTCGTGTCAAGGATGAACAAAATTGTTCAGAGTTTTGAAAAAGATTGGTCACATATTTCCGATAAGCTGCCAATATATGTAATTATTTATTATAGCAGCACGGTCGAAATTTCTTTGCAAAAAGTCAACTGCAAGGCCATTTCAATAGCCTAGTGCGTCACCTATTGAAATGTGCGAACATGAAAATGACGCACTTCGAACATTATTTCTATTGAACGTAGGTATTGAACTTACCCATGAGTTCATTTTTCGGAAATAGGTGACATCGTGCTTAGTATATTTTGATGACACATTCAACATTTTTACAAACGTCGTCTTTTTTTAATGCTCCTTTACAGCCTTTTCTAGCAACATTTGTTATAAACTTGAAAGTTAACATTTGATTACCGGTATATAGGCTTCACCGGTGGTTGGTATACGAATATCCGCATATTGAAGGTGGAAACGGGCAAGTCACAGTGTTTTTTTGTTTGCCTCATGCAAACATTTCACTCCTTATCAATATAAAAAAAAGGGATTTTTTTTTTGCCTTTAGGTTTGCCCTTCTAGGCTACCGTTGACCCCATTAGTGATTAATTGTAATGATATTAGGGTTGAACGCTTCCCCATTGGTAACTATGGAAAGTTGTCTATTTCGCTACCGCACAGCATGCACATGGGTATGCGAGAGTTCGCAGCTTTCGCATGTCGCTATTTAAACTACCATCCATCTTCCCCTCCGAAAAATCGCATTTATTACACCGGGCTGCCAGACATTAGGGGTCAATGTAAGCAGTATCAGACACAAGGTGATAGCTAGATTACGGTCGACAATAATCACTTTGATGTGAGCGATGGGCTTCTTATTTCCAACGATTCATCCTTGACATTGAGTTAGCGCTCTTGACGCAGACGACAAAGCGACGACCAATCACACAAGAACAATCGACTACATCCGAGTTATCGGCGTGACGTCATAATGGATACGATATACTACTAGTGGGTAATGGCGGCAGTAAATATTTGAACAGACTATGGAGGTGTTGTCTCTACATTTTCCTTCTTACTTTCTCCTTTTTTTATTTTTATAAATCTCTATGAAAAGCAATGGATCTTCAAAGTTGTAAATACATACATTGTGTTACACCTTCAATTCATCAATAGTTTTGTTGTGCTCTCTTTTCCTTAAAAAAACAACACTAAAGACCAATCTTAAAATCGCCATCTTCTGACAAATTTAAGCACTCGACTGAAAATTCAAAGGTCCTAATGGTCGAGGGTGTAATCCCTCATACGGCACTTATGATGTATGGCAATGCATTAATCTGGATTTACTACTCCATACCCAGGGGAGAAATAGGGACCTGGTAGGATGACAAAAATCTTGGTGACAGAAATGGTCATACGTTTCGGGCATGACGAGGGAATACTCCACAAGGGGTAGAGACTGTGCACACGATGTGCTTGAATACATTCAATGACTGGGATGACAATGCTATCACAATCATCACCGCATTGAGACTGTATTCCATATTAAGCGCAATATAATTTTAAATTTGTTATCATCATTATTAACCAATATAATCAAGAAGACACATTCAAGAAACTTATATTCTCATTGAATATATTTGTGACAAATATAACTGTGAACCAAACGGAAATAGTCAAAATGGAACTACTTATGTCAATTATGACAATTATTGTATTGAAAATTGTGGCAAAGAAGACGTCACAAGATATAATTGAATCCGACTTCGAAGATAGTGAGATAATTGCGATATATATGGCAGTATTATTTAGCTTTCTTCATTGGTTCAATTAAATATACCAAAAAAACTATTTAAAAAAAAAGAAGAGAAAATCTATCTTAATTCCTTCGTTTAACTTCACAATTTTTGTATACATCATGCCACGCTTGCCATTGAAAGTTATTTCGGCCGACCACGTATTGCGGAAGCTATTTTCATACGAAGGATAAAGAGTGCGTTATCGATTTGTCTTACAGCAACACTTAAGATAAACGTGGAAATTAAAAGACAACGTATTGCCAGTGAAGGTATTTTAATTGACGTGCACGGATGTGGGTGGGTTTTATGGAAAAAGGGATGTTCAGGAGTAAAGAATTGACGTAATTGTTAAGGCGGTTGAGAATTGCTTACTGGCTTGAATGCTGACGCCTACATAGGCCTATGCATTTTGTGAGGCTATAGATTTTGGTGTGAGAGTGGGCGGTATTTGCGAAATCACAATAATTTATTCAAGTTATTGAAATATTTATATGATGACAATAGGCTAAAATATGAAAGTAAATAGTAAAGTATGGCAGTATAGCGAAGAGCAGAGTGGCTCTTTCAGTACAACTCTGAATGGATAGGTTAGGTTACAAAGAGATACATGTAGAGAAAGAAAGAAAGAAAATGAACAAGAGAGAGAGAGAGAGAGAGAGAGAGAGAGAGAGAGTGGAGGAAGGAGCGGGGGAGGAGGATGATTGAGAAAGAGAGAGGTGGAAGAAATAGAGAGGGATGGCGGGAGACAAAGACAGAAGAGAGAGAGAGAGAGAGAGAGAGAAACAGGGGTGGGGGAGAGAGAGAGAGAGTAGAGATTAGAGGTGGGTTTATATAGATATAGAAAGACGTGGCGATGGTTCTAATGAACGAAACTTATTCTTTCCCAAACAGGAACTCCAGCTTTCTACTACTAGTACCTCGTCTCATGTATAATACATTTACATCTACCAAAGATATGTGACATCACGAATCTGCGTCGCGGAGTAAAGTATAGTGACCTTTAGCGTTGATCCCCCCCCCCCCCTCTTCTCCTGTATCGTAGTCATCATTAAGTTTTGTCAACTCAACATTGCGCGTTATAATTTCACAAATATTTTCATTACTATGGGCTTGCCCGACAAGCAACATGGGTTATGTAGCCTACCGCGTCAATACATAACCAAATCAGCTTGGCCCTGCCTCGATAAAACAGTAAGCCACTTTCCTCGATATAGACCCATTTCTTTCTTTTTTTCTTTTTTTAATAATCATGAAAAAATTGTTTGGTCTGTGCAAATTTATTCTCTGTTTTCAAAGTTGTGTCTGAATGATGGCAAACAAATTCAGCTTGTTTTCTTCGAGTCTCATCAGCGCTTTCGATATTATTAGGTAACCTAATAACTGTGCTCTACAAATTTCCGTATTGGATTTTTTTTCTTCTTCTTTCTTTGCGATTCTGATTCGAAATTTAGTATCTTTGCTCCATATACAAGCACATTTGTGATGGTAAAGCGATTGGTAATTTATTACACATAATGAACAAAAGTAGGCCCTACTATTTTCTCTCTATCTTTATATATCTTTATGTCTGTATATATTTATATATATTTATACATGTCTATCTAGCTAGCGCAGCTGCCTGTCTGTTCGTCTGTCTACATAATGTATCTACATGTATCTGTCGATCTTTCTACCTACCTACCTACTATATATCAATCTATGTGCATGTATGTACGTCACAGACTATTTATCTATTGATTTATCTATCTATTCACCTATCTATCTACTATCTAGCATACTCGATGAGTATGCATACACAGTGTTTCTTTACAGTATCTTTTCACGTACTACCACATGCATTCAATTGGCTCTCCGTGCCTTATACGTGGGTGTTTTTCTATTTCTTCTTCTTCTAACCCACAGAAGTAATTACCTTTCCAATAGAATTTAGATTCAATAGCCCAAAGTCATGAGTTCAATGCCTTTATATCGCAACGGAGAGTTGGAGGCGGGATTATCTATGGAAGGGGGTGGAGGGGGCGGCACCCCCATTAAAAGCTTGCGTCGACAAAATCTACAATTCGTATTGTTAGTCAGTGGTGGATCTAGGATTTCCTGGATGGGGGGAGGGGGAGGGGGCACAAATGCGGAAATGGTTTGACACCCCCGTCAGTTTTAGCAATAACATTATCTGACACGAAAATAATAATTACAATAATATTAAACTTATCTTAAAATATTATCAGCCCGTGCACCTTCATTTCTTTCTTCATTCTTTCTTTCTTCTCCCCCCGGTCTCCCTCTTTTTGCGGCCTTATTGGAGAAAGAATGTTCTCCCTGTGCCACTGTAGACCCACCCACAAATTGTCAGTATTTTTAGGGGCTTGAGCTTTGTCCGTTAGATATGGAAAAGATCAAACTGAGGACACCTTTGTCGCCTGACAACAATATTCTTTAGTACCCTTTCTGCTAAATCCGGCCAGACCCACATACCTTTTCAGAAATGATACTGGCTACGCCTTTATGGACGTGTAGAAGACCTTGAAAGGAAATGACATTCCCTATAATGTGATTAGTGGATATAATATTGTCTGCACGAAGTAATTGGATCGCTTGAGCGTACCAACGCTGCAGCAAATATTTCTTTCAATCGGCACACTTGACGCGAGTATATCTGATTCACTCACTACATATGCATGGCGGACATTTTTATTCGGAGGTCAATGATTCTGGATCGCGTAATTTCTATTTGTTTATACAACTCCTATGTTTATAAAGATGTTCAATTTATCCAAAATGAATTTTTCACGAAGCAATCTCAACTTGATTGCAGAATAATAACATCCATGGCCACTCTGAAAACAAGGGATAGGTGATTGTAAGTTTCCGATTGATTGGGGTACTTGCAATTGGTTCAAATCAGTTGCAACTAGTAATAAGGTTGGGGCTTGAATGTTTGTTGTCGATTTTGTTTTTCCGGGGAGGGGGGACAAACAACCTACGACCCCTTTTAGAACCGAAACTTGCGTACCTGAAGTACTGAACAAAAAATATACGTGATCGCAATTTTTTGTTCCCCTTTCACAGAAATACTGAAATTGTTGATATCCACATAATTTCCAGGCACACAATGGCATCACAAATAAGCGTTTTGCTACACATCGAAATATACAATCAAAGAAACAAGGTCGATGCAGCGAACGAACACTACTTTACTGAATTGACATCAATATAAGTAATCTTTAAAGAGAAACGTAAATTTTAATTTTAATTTTTGAAATTGTGTACCTCAAAACCAAAAATACATCAAATTCAAATGTATTATTTGAAGGTCTTCATTATTCCCGCTGTGTGATTTCAATTAATGCCTTGATCAATGATGTATCTATCTGACTCTAAGGAAGCGTTAATGTACTGGCAAAAAAATGATCGGAATAGGTTATGGCATGAAACCGAAATAATCACTCGTTGCGAATGTGGGCGGGGTCACTGGACTTAATTGGCAGCTGATAGCACAGGTAGTCATCATTATGATCATGGTCATGTATTGTTGTAATGCTTTTTTTCTCTTTCGTGTAAATTCATGGACTGATATTAACTGGACTCGGGGTAGGGGGTAGGTTCCACCGGCTCGTGACTACTTTCAAAACCCATTTACATTCACAGTCCAAAAGTATATTACCCTTAAACAAATATTTTTCGACCCGCCCCCCTCCCCCCCCCCCCTAGACAAAACAAAATGTGACAAACTATTAGCTTTTGCTTTTCAGATATCATTCAGAATTGGAACCCCAGTAGAAAAGAAAAACAATCACGTTTCGCCCCCTGCCCTAGGGCGCTTTTGAGGAGTCGCCAGTTTAACACAATATTCTCCGTCTGTCCGTTTCATTCATTCACTCATCCAGTCTTCGAGTTCCATACTCTCAAAAATAATTTGACATCAATGACATCTAGCATGGCAATGAGGCCTAAATGATTTGGTCCATTTCACATTTGAACGAATCTTCCCCGCAATTCATTTACCATCACTTTTGCACTATTGCAGCTAAATTTAATCTTTCCTCTCTAATAAAGCCGACGGCCATTAACTCTATTTTATCTATAATCATTTGCTCTGACGCGTGCGTCTTGCATGGGTAGTAAAGGCGATGGGATTTGGGGGACACTCTTTAATCGGTTTATTTGGATTGTGCTCCTTTAAGAGAAGAGAAAATGATAAAAAGATAAAATGAGATAAAAGGTTTAACAGATGGTGGGTGAAACATGACCGTTAAGACTTTCAAGAAATGAACTCAAGGGCTCTTTCAATGCTATATGTCATTATGAGGGTCTGGGCCCCATTTCACAAAACGTGTCATCAGTGAAAAATGACAGTTTTTGTTATAAGCTACTGAAATCCTTGCTTGGTTAGCTGCAGATTTGTCACTGATTTTTGTCATTTGTCATTGAAAAAAGGCTTTGTGAAACGGGTTACTGGTTGCAACTTTAGTCCCCAAGGTGACGCGACAACGACTATGGTCTTTTTCACACCAAGGTGTTTTTTCCCCACACTTTTGTTTAAAGGCATCGTTTAACAATGTTAAATCTTAGATGCACGGCCCTACCTGTTATCAGTGTCTGTAATATGGTATAATATTGAAGCCCCCAACAAAAATCGCGCTCCAAAATGATCAAGAAGTGCCTCAAAACAGTACAAATCTTTGAGTGACCGGTTTTACCATACTCGTTTCCCCCTATAGACTGTAGTGTTATGAAAACCGTTTGGCAAACGCAGAATTTGTTTTCGATTTCCAATCATAAATTTCTTGATAATCAGACAGGCGATCGGCTTGTAAAAATCATGGGGTTCCTGACTGACCTAAAGGTATATAATTATCATTGCAGCATGAGCTAAATCCAGGATTTTGTTTCAGAATCTGAGACAAAGTTACCAGATCCCTTTAAAGCTACGTCCCGTCATAGTTTTAATATAATAAGTGCATTTGAAGAACAGTCCTTTTCAGAGACCAAAGCTGATATGACATTCGTCCGAACTGACTATTAAACAAGGAATTGGATATCCCACAAATTAATTTTTGAATCCTTTCCAGAACTGCAGCTTCTCTTTTCAATTTGATGGCGTTGTATCTACCACGAATATGACTCCACGATATGAATGTTTTGACGAAAACTTATCTTTTCCAGACTTGTCAATTATAAACACAATCATGGTTTTCAATCTAGATCCAATTTATGTTCTCGTATGAAAAACACAAGTATGTAAATTGATGTGGCAAAACTTAATTCAAATCACTCTAGAAAAGTACATCTAAAATTCAAATGAATTCCCCACAAATACATGTACCTATACATAATACATATGATTTAATCTACGCATATTTTGACTGCTCCATCGATACAGAATAATCATGGAAATTGAAAACAAGTTGTGAGAAAATGGGATGGAGGCTCGTGATGAAAATTGAGGGATAGAGCAAAGTTCATAGGGATCAATGCCTTATATGGCACATTTACGTCGGAATTTCGTAGAATATGTCTATCTATTTTCGCTATGACGTAATTGCATGTGAACGTACATCACACCCTCCTTTGCTGATGCTGGCCAACAAAAACGGGCATAAATACACTAGATGTTGGGGAATTCCTGTGTGTATAACTTTTACAAGACTGACATCGCTATACACATCAGAGATAGAATATTGAATAGCATTGACACGTACTACAACAATTATAGAAAAATAAAGTGCAGAAGAGCGGGAGAAACATCCCCGTACATATCCCAGCGCGCAGCCAGTCGGGGATTGCCCCCCCCCCCCCTACTCTTTTATAGGGTTAAATCCTTTACCGGTTATTGGTGCACCATTTGTGTTTCAAATGGGCGGACGGGCCAGTATATGTGACCCGTAAAAGCGCCACAGCTAAATCTAGGGTAGATGTGGACATGTTAAGCCATGCAAATATAAACGAAATTGAGGGTTTACTTGCGGATGCCTTAAATAATCACGACATAATAAATGTTCCATGTAGGGCTCTGGAAAATAAAAATGTGTAATATTCATTACACGATGCACAAGCATCATGTAGGAAAACAAAAAAATATTCTTTCTCCTATAGAGTAATTATCCCCTTTAAGCAAGTTAAGGAAAACCGTTCCGCGATGTGTTCGTTTGATGGAAATTTGACAGAAATAATGGGCATTTGTCAAAAGAATAATGCATATTGATCAAAGTTCTGTTAATAAAAAACATGCTGTCAATCTTTCTTTAATTGGCAAATGAGAAGAAAAAATGTCCCACATTTACGTGTGTATAAACACAATGTAAAGGTGAACGTGTTTAGTGCCTTTAGAGAACTTTTAGTTTTCAGTCGATTTTAATAACACCGTATCAATCGTTTTTATTGATCCGAACTGTGTACATAATCTATTGACATCGATCGACAGACGATGTATATGAAGTGCTATCGGTATTAAATGTCGTCTGCGTAGGGCGCGGTATATTTATACGCTGTCGACCGAGACCCGATCACGTGTACGCTATCGTTCAGAACAGGTGCATTAAAATATTGTACCGTTTAATCAATACTCAAGTATTCTAGACGCAGCAGTAATACTTGGCCGCTGACCTCAATTCAGTAGGGAACACGGGTGAGATTTCTTAACTGCGTTCAAGGATATTAAAAAAGAATTCCAAAGTAATTAGATTTGATGATGGCTCTTCTCCTCTGGACATTTTTGATATATTTTTTCATATGATGATGGTGCTTAAAAAATACAAGTACTTATGTACTTTATCGTTCTATTCATATTCGAACACACGCTCCAGTCTTTTAAGTGCTTAGATATAAATTTAATTGTGCCGAGAAAAAAAAGGGTTCATACCAATTCGAACAGCCAATCAAGAATTCTGGTAATGAAATTCCACAAAACTAGTTATAACAAATTGATAGGAAAGAATTGTATACGAACCTGTTAAAAATGGCATTCACTGACGAATTGTGACAATCACAAACTGATAACGTACATATTATCCGAAAAGGCCACGACTTGTGCAGGTTCCACATTGTTTTCATTATATTTCGTTGCCCATTACTAAGCTGTTTTATATTAATACTCTTTCGTTGAACATATATATTATTATTTATAGTGTGGAACATACGGTGCTACTTATTTAATTCCTTCTTTATATAATTATCTATTTATGTTTTTATTCATTCATTTTTTTCGCGTATTTTGCTCAGGGTGTAAGTTTTATTTGATTCAGTGAAGATTTATAAGTCATCACCTTTTAAACTGCATACAGTGGGAGTTACATTTAAAAAAAACATCCACAAACACACAACAACAAAAAAAATAACAACGACACCAAAACAAAACAGAATAATAAAAGGAGTCCTCCTGGATTGGCCATTGTGACGTAGCCAAAGAACGGTGACATTTCACAAATTTGATTTTCCCTTTTTGAATGACGTGGATACCTTCAAACACTCATAATCTCGTTTACAAAGGTTAATTACCAGGCTTTGTACTCGCGAATATCTTACCACTGATAAGGGTCGGTTTATAATTATCCAAACACTATTGGCACCCTTGGAAAACACTTCTGTGTCAGATGTTGATAATTCTAAAACCAATTTTTACACTGTCCGTATATAGGAGATCATTTTTTTTCAAGCACCAATTATAAGGAGAATGATGAATTCTGCTTAAAAGGGGGGAAATGAAACGTGTAACCCTTTTAGTTGAAATTTGTGTAAAATTAGTATTAAAAGACGCGTATGACTCTAGGCGATAACGTCATGAAAGCTATATTAGCACCAAAATAAAAATCTGTGTTATTGATAATTTCTTACGATTCTCTCCTTTTCTTTCCCTTTTATCATTTTGTTCTCCAAACATGTCATTTTTTTTAACAGTCAAGCGCGTTTGGTGAAATCATGTGTGAGCTTTCTAATTTTTTCTATTACAGTTTGGAAAAATATCGTAATAGAATTTTAATACAAATGTCCCCCGGAGGAAGATGCTCTTCAAATGCTCTTGTTTTCACAAAATGACGCGAAAGAGTTTAAACAAAACGTTTGGTTTACACATTACAGCCATTTTTGTGAGTGCAATGCATATGACTTTCTGAACCATCGATTCTCTTTCTTATCATTTTGATCATTACAAATCTCACGGTACACATCAGTTCTTAAGTACTACATAGCTAACCTTTCCTAATTGCTTCCGGGCAGTTTCTGTCAGGATGCAATCTCAGTACCAGCAATCAACTTTAAAACTCTACTCGTTTCCCGAGAGAAATCAGAAATATTCATTTATTGTACGATGCTCATATCGTATAATTTATTTTGATACTTAAGGACACATTTCTGCAAAGAATTCTCCCCCCAAAAAAAACGTTTTTGAAGACTAATATTGATAAAAGAATACATAATTTAGGTTTTTCTATTCCACACAGAAAAAATACATTTAATTTGTATTCTTTCATCAATATTCGACTTCAACACTTTTTTTTTGAAAACCCTTGTAGAAATGTGTTTGAAATGACATCCTCTTTCAAATTATGATACAATTTAAGTGTAATTTTAACATCAAATTTGTGGGCTCCCAACACTTTAAAGGGGCTTTTAATTGATGCAATCAGTTACAATTCTTAAATGACCTAAAATGGACACAAAATAACGAACAATAAACAATAACTACAGCACTAGTAGCAACAACAACAACGACAACAGGAAATTGAACTGGTTTGAAGTGGATTAAATGGACTTATATGTGTGTAACAGTCAAGAAATACCTTTCAGGGAGTTTTGTCATTTATTTATTTTTCATGTAGTATACGGGATTTTGTTGATAATTTATTACAATTCTCTCCTTTTCTTTCCCTTTCTCCATTTTGTTCTCCTAACAGGTCATTTTCGTTCAACAGTCAAGCGCGTTTTATAGAGGTAAGTTATAAATATAGTCTCTTGATAACCCCTTTGTACTTTCTTCATGATGAACGTGTAAATGAAGGTTAAGAATTGTTGTAGAAAACACAGCACGTGCTTGCACTTATATGGAACTGCATTTTAGTGCCATGGGCGATAAGCTTAATTTCTTTGTATGTCTTTCCTTCCTACTCTACTTATTACAAGGGATCGACAGCAATAAAATAAACAGTTAATTTCATTGTATTAATGTGTACATTTCATCAGAGCTAAAAGTGAGTTTAGATAGTTTCCATTTATAACTACAAGGCCTCTTCCCCATGTTTACATACACGAAATAATAATAGAGAAGTTGTCCGCGCGGAGAGTGAATGGAGAACATTCATTCTTATAACGCTATCCAATATCCATTTGCACCTTTCAACGTGTTACATTGTAATATGAAACGTTGTCGCATCTCATGAGTAAAATAAAATAAATCGGCACCTGGAAACCTACAGGGAATCCAAAACGCATTTACGTAATAGAAAATGGCCAGATTTTAGTATTTGACAGGCACCGGAAGCCCTTAGCGCTATTAAAATGGTATTCTAGATTACTGTACAGTCCCACATAGAGGAATTCACGGGGGACTGAAGTAATTTACCTATCTCGCAGACTGTGTTTTTACCTTTGAGGTATGATTAAGGAAATTGATGTCCAAACATGCTGCCTGTAAGTGGAATTGGTAGAACAAGAATGAGACAAGTAGATGTAGCCTGTGGATAAGAAAGAAAGAGAGAGAAAAAAAAACGAGAGGAAGGAGAGACATTGAAATATATATATAGAAAGAGAGAGAAGAAGAAAGTAAGAAAGACACAAAGAAAGAGAGAGAAAGAGAGAGAGAGAGAGCGGGAGAGCAAGAGAAAGCAAAGACAGAGAGAGGGAGAGAGAAAGAGACAAAAAAAGAACGAGATGAAGGAGAGACATTGAAATATGTATACATATATATATATATATATATATACAGTGCGTCCCAGAAAAAACGAAACCGAGAAGTATCGATGTTCTATCATAACTTAATCACAACTATAATTAATGAATGATACATATTTGGAAAGCTTAGAGTCTCCTCTTTCAGTTGATGCTACTAACGTGATGCATATTTTACGCATGAGTGATTAAAAGCAATTTGAAGGAAGGAAACCAAAAATACATTTGGTGGGCGGCATCTGAATTTCGAAGAAACATTCACATTTCTAGAAAGTTGAGTTTCTGCCCTTTCATATGACACCTCAATCAGGAAAAATGAGCGAGGAATGACAAAGTTCTGTTTGTTTAAAGTAGTGCTTGCATATTTTTATTAAACGAATTCGTTTTCACTGGCTGCCTGCCGTATCAATAAACGAAATTAACTAAAGACTTAACTCCGTTTCGTTGAAAATCAGCCGTAGACGAGAGTCTTCATGCATGGCTGATTGTCAACGAAACGGAGTCTTTGTCAAATCTGCTTTTTGCTACGGCAGGCACCCAGTGAAAACGAATTCGTTTGTTAAAATTATGAAAATGTAAGGGCTACTTTAAACAAACAGAACTTTGTTATTCCTGGCTCATTTCTCTTGATTGAGGTATCATATGAAAGAGCAGAAAATGAACTTTCTAGAAATGTGAATTTTCCTTTGAAATTCAGATACCGCCCGCCAAATGTATTTTTAGTTTCCTTCCTTCAAATTAATTTTAATCACTCATGCGTAAAATATGCATCACGTGAGTAGCATCAACTGAAAGAGGAGACTCTAAGCTTTCCAAATATGTATCATTCATTAATTATGGTTGTGATTAAGTTATGATAAAACATCGATACTTCTCGGTTTCGCTTTTTTCTGGGACGCACTGTATATATATATAGAAAGAGAGAGAAAGAAAGAGAAAGAGAGAGAAGGAGAGAGAAGGCGAGAGAAAGAGAAAGAGAGAGAGAGAGAGAGAGAGGGAGAGAGAGGGAGAGACATACAGAATATTAATAATAATGATAATAATAGGCATTTATATAGCGCCGTCTGTCTAGAAATTCTATCCGAGGCGCATTTATTATTGCCCCGGCTTTAGCCTAGCTGCCATTACAGCGCTCCAGCATTTCAAGGAATTCATTCCTGCCAGGTACCCATTTACATCACCTGGGTTGAGTGTGTCAAATGCAGGGGCGTACGCAGGGGGGGGGGGGGGGGTTGGGTTTCAACCCCCCCCTTTGGTATTTTTATGTGTGTAAAACCCCCTAAAAAAAACCTAAACCCCCCCCCCTTTGGATTTTTTTTTTTTTTTTTTTTAAATTTAAAAAAAAAATGCCCACAGCTAACCTAAAAAAGGTGACCCCCCCCCGATTTTTCTGATTGTTCGAGAACCCATATGGATGGCGCCTCGCCACTCGCTGACTTTTTTCTTTAGAGTCTTGCGCATCTTTAAAAAAAAAAAAAAAAAAATCGGAGCTATAATTACATGGTCACGTGACCTTTTGTCTTTGCATGTCAGCCCGAAAATCGCTCATTTTTGTGATTTGTGTACAAAACATATGGAAATGTCATTTTTCCTAAAAATAGATCAAACATTGGTTATTGGGTCTTGTTTAAAGTTTAGGTGGTTGTTTTGGGAGTCATAATAGTTGAATTGTAGGAAGAAATGAAAAAAAACAAAAAAACAATAACATAAATAAGTTAAAAAAACAATGAAATACATAAGAAATTATCAAAACAAGAGATAACATAAGGAATAAGCTGGCTCTTCCAATTTTTTTTTGTCGTATTAGTGTTCTAAATGGTCTAATGAATATATGTAGTGAAAAAGAATGCTTAAATATGACTAATATAGGATTTATGGGTAAAAATGTGATTTTATGACGTTATTTGCATAAATTACCATAAATATGCAAATGAGGGATTTTTTTCAAAAAATTGAAATTATCATATTGTTCTATATACTTCACTTGACATGCGTGCAAATTTTCGCGGAGATCGGCCGTTTCACGGCCGAGATCTTAGGGGGGGCCATAATGCCCCCCCCCCCCCCGGCCGTAGTAAGACTTCAAATAGCCCGGCCTTCTTAGGGTTAAGGGAAAGTTAAAGCCCTTCGTAACAAACCAACTAACTGACCAATTAACTAAACTGACGAACACTAGAAAAAAAAACCTGAATTAAAGATTAAAGATCATATTCCATAAGTTTTGTTTAAATATGAAAGCCTAGAACAACCATGTTTTACATCTTTTTTTTATAAATGCCCCCACGGACTGTTGATATCTCGGGCGCCGTCGCCTCGGCGTCCGGGTCGGGGGCTGCAGGGGCTCTATTGGGATGGAAGAACATAACAGTTCTAAACACGTGAATATACGCCAATTAAAGACACTAAGGCCTTTCGGAAATTGCTCACTTTCGCACCTCTATTTATGAAATAAATCCAAGGCGCCTGTCTGAAATTATCTTATGAGCTCTTTTACCCGATTCAATTTAGGTTTTATGGGGGGTAAATCGATAATTCTTGTTGGCTACCGGATGTTTCCTTCGATATAGTACATCGTTGTCTTGTCTGAAAAATCTTAAATGTAAGGACCTTTTTTATCATGCAAAACAAACCTCCCTCCTAACCCAGGGTTACAAATAAATAGGCATTATCTATTCGAAGATGTTTTTTTCAAAAATAAGAGAATCTGTACGCTGTATCCAAGATACCATAAGTAGTACCATTACCCCCCCCCCCCCTTCCCCCCACTCAAGCGTAAACAACCCCCCAAGACCGCCCATATTGACAAATTCCTGATGTTTGAACTATAACTGGTCTTCTTGAAAAGTAGTTTGTTGTCTCAAATAGTTTTTTCATCTTTGACCAGTTTGTGCTCAGAAATCATTCCTGTCAAAGACCGCCATTTTTTGTTACAATTGGTTTCCTACGTTTTACGTATATGGTACCCCCAAAATAGAAAAATTGGCAGCATTTGTAAACGAACGTCCAAGACGATTTGGGGGTCGATATGTATTTTTATATACGTCATTAAGATTTTACCAAATCGCTCACTTTTTCAATCAAAAAGATGAAAGTAAATGTGTTTGATTGCCTCAGGAAGTGATTGAGCGTGGCTAATGTGTATTTGTATCGATGGAAAGAAAGGGGTCATAGGGAATGTGAAAGAGAGAGAGAGAAAGATGAGAAAAGGAGGATGAATGAGGGAGACAGAGAGAGAATGAGAGATGGAGAGAAAGGGGTCATAGGGAATGTGAAAGAGAGAGAGAGAAAGATGAGAAAAGGAGGATGAATGAGGGAGACAGAGAGAGAATGAGAGATGGAGAGAAAGGGGTCATAGGGAATGTGAAAGAGAGAGAGAGAAAGATGAGAAAAGGACGATGAATGAGGGAGACAGAGAGAGAATGAGAGATGGAGAGAGAGAGAGAGAGAGAGAGAGGGGGGTGGAGGCGGTTGGGGCGGGATTATGAGGGAGAAGAAATATATAATTATAGAGAGAGAGAGAGAGAGAGAGAGAGAAGGAGGAGGAGGCAAAGAGATTGGATAGAAAGAGGGAGTGATGGAACAGTTGGAAAGAGAAGGGGAATACAGAGAGAAAGCAACACATAGAGTGAGAGATTGAGACATAGAAAGAAAGAGAGAAAGAGACAAAGAGAGAGAGAGAGAGAGAGAGAGAGAGAGAGGGGGAGAGAGACAGACATAAAAATAGTAATTGTGCGTATAAGTATGTGTTTGTAACTTAATGTAATCTAGGATACAAAGGAAGAGGGCACTTATTGCAACGACGTCACCACATTTTCACACATTCGAAATGCTATTTAGTGCGTCATTTCATGCTATGCAACCTTCATTCGTTCTCAGTGACAGATTCGAAAGCTAAATATAAATACAGGCCTATTTCGATTAAATCAAAAAGAGGTCACGTGATTACCAAAACGAGGTCACGTGATCACTAAATCACAGGTCGATACCAACGCAGTATCGATCTGTCATTTGAGCAAATTCATCACGTGACCTATTCATCTTGTTACAGATCTGCAGGGCAACACGAAACCGTACAAGTTCGCCCACAACCCGTACTTTGGACGGTTTTTCGAAACGATGCTCTGTATTTAGGAAGCTTTGGGACCGAGGATCAGTTCGTACAGAGATGTGTCCAGTTTATTGAAGAACATTTGCCCTAAAATAACGATTATCAGATGTATTATATGTCTTTTTTCAATTTTCAATTTTGACTATAATTATTTTTGTATGGCAGTGCTTGAGGTAATTTCTTATCATCAAGAATAGGTAGGAGTTGAAATATATGTTCACTGTTGATGGTGGATTTTCATTTTGCAATCATGATGGCGTAAAGTGTAATCCGCTTTACTTTTCTTTATTTTGTAGCAGATAGGTAAATGAAAACGGGTAATACCTTTGTTGCGCGAATTAGCAGTTGCCATTCATTTACACTTCTTCTTTTTTTTCCCGGTGGTCTACTCCGAACAAGCAATTTTGATATGCTCACATGGCACAAAAGAAAACCTACAGTAAATGTCGTTGAAGACTTTGAGTGACCCAAAGGATTTTTACATAGGGTTTCATCTATTCCTGACGCCTTCCAAATAAAGATAAGGTTGAGTTCTGGGAAGAGGTACAAAATCATTTGTGAGTGTTAGCATTGTATTATGCAAGTGTGGAAGAACATCAGATAAAACATGTCCCCTGAAAAGCATGGCTATTCAAATGCCTTTATATTCTAAATATGGCATGTAACATCATTACATGTGAGGGCCCACATGCCTCCGGGTTATAGTGTTGAATTTCACTTTTGTGAGCCCTGTCCCACACGTTGCTCCCTCCTTTTCCTCTTGTATTTTTTATGTATTGCATGATCTGTCAAGATGTTTTTGTATTGTGCTTTTATGATTGGCCCAATAAATAATAATAATAATAATTACAATTGGGACGGATCTTTATGCCATATGTTCGTGTAGTCCCATATACATCTTTCTTTGTACAGTGGTTGTAACTTCACCATGACTGTGACAAATTTATTATTATTTTGATGATTCCAGAACCTTGCAGTAGACACCAATACTTATATGCTAGATGATCAATCTTTGCTGAACGCATGACCAGAACTCAACGTCATCTTAAAGCTTCAAGCTTCCTTTTCAAAACCAATTACAAAGTGAATTATACCTCCTACTCGAATCTAGACATATTTCTTTTGATTTCAAATAATGACTTTATTTGAACCTACCTTTTAACTCAAGACCTCATTGAAATGAACTCTTAGTAGCAGCCAAGTTAGGGTATTACACGTGTTATTGACATAATTATGTTCATCAATTAGGAGTTTTAACACGTTCAATAAGTAAATAGGAATGCTGTTTATATCATGTTCTAGTTTTTCGTTTTATAAACAAAACGTCTAAAATAATTTTATTCGTACAAAATATTGGAAAAATGGTTTTGGATCTTCAATTATCAATAATGTTTATTGTCTTTCGATAATGGTTGTATGCGCTATATATATTTTCATTGGGAAGAATTATTTTCCTATCTTAAAACACGGAGCTAAGTGCATGTAACCTTTATGTGCGCATAAAATACAGCAAAGCGGTTGTTCCCTTTTTGCGGTGATTTATAGCATCACAATTTGAACGAGCCTTAATAGGCATATAGGTTATTTAAACTTTGAAATTATTCTTTATTAGGTAAATCTTAGCTTACCAAAAGCAGTAAACTGTGCAATGAGTTCACATCTTAACCAGATAACGGATCATATCACGTGACATGTAATAGTTTGTGTAAAAAACTTCATAAGAAAAGACCTTTGTTTTATTATTTGAGTGTTCCTATACCCCCAATCAAAGTGTATACGCTCCATTTTATTTCTTTTTCTCTCCTCTTCCTCTCTACCCCCTCTCCCTAGCTCTTTACTTTATTCATTTTAAATGAGGTATCTGTGTTAGAATGCTGCAAAAATTAAAATGAAATAACTAAAAAAAACCTGTCAGGTTGATTTGAAATGCAGCTGAGGGAAATACGTTAGGAGTACCCGTAATTGAGGTGGATATAATTCAGTTCTGCTTCGGTTTGTTTCATAATTATACTGTTGGTTTTATTCTGAACTGGGATCTATTGAATGGTGATGAAGCTTATTGAAAGCTGCATGCATCGGCGGATGATTAAAAAAAAAAAAATACATAGGAATTTATGTAGGGTGCACAATGGCGGATCCGGTATTCCAAAGCAAAGGGGCGTCCACCTGATTCGAGCCTAACGTATTTGTATGTGTGTTGTCGTGCATGTTGAGTATTGAGTAACGGCGGACTTGTATACGCGCAGGATATGAGAGATGCGCCTTCAACAAATTATAGGTAGGGGTGCTCATCTGCCCCCCCCCCCCCCCCCCCCTTTGTATCCACCCCACTGGTGTATAGCGTTGGTGGTACGTGACTGTGGCAATTGAGCCATGATCCTGCAGACAAGTCTAATCAATTATTGATCGTTGACAGATCGGCATCTATTATACAGGACCCCTTCACTTTACATTGCCATGGTGGGCACATTGGGAACCACACGACCTATGCGACTTCCAGTGGTAGGGGAGAATGGTAGAGATGTATAGAGAAAGGGAGGGGAGTAACAGAGAGAAAACAAACAGACAGGGGGGAAAGACAGGGGTGTGAGAGAGAGAGAGAGAGATAGATAAAGAAAGAGAGAGAGAGAGAGAGAGAGAGAGAGAGAGAGGGTAGAGGGAAATAGGGGAGAGAGAGAAGGAGAGAAGAGAGATGGAGAGTACAGAGAGAGCGAGAGAGAGAGAAGGGTGAGAAAGAGGGAAAGATAGAGGAAGAGATAAAAATGAGAGAGGGAGAGAGGAAGAGATAGAGAGATAGAGTCGGCGAGAGAGGGAGAGATAGAGAGATAGAGTCGGCGAGAGAGACAGAGACAGACAGAGAGAGAAAGAGATAGAGGGAAGGATGAAGGGAATAAGAAATAGTTAAAGGCATACTTTTTTAATATGAATAACATTTCGGGGTCATGTATTTTGTAACAGAATCTTGTAAACGGTATGGAAATATGCTACTTGTTTGTGTAAATAAAGATGGAGTCATATTTCTATTTTGCTCTTAATATCGGGACTGGAGGGATAATCGGGAACAAAATCTGGATGGTCCTTGAATAAGTATTGACCCTGTTTCTGTTTAGGGGTTAGAAAATTACCCGAAGGCACAAAGTACCTTCCTCAATATTCGGCTTCTTACCGTCTTTGCATCATCGACTTATTAACGATTTCAAGAGGACGAGTTAAACGAAAAGGGCTCTCCTTTATAAAATGTAAGGAGAAGTTAAAGATATTGATTGCAAAGAAATATAATATTAAATTCCACCTAAGTGTGTTTGAGCTCTTGACTGAGTAGGATCGTCCTTTAGCCTTGCATGGGGCATAATAGTATATATAATGTTTAATAATATAACTGTTGAAAAGAAATGTCTTTATTTACAGAGTAAAACTCAGTTTTGGTAATGCTGAAATGAATTCTCACAGATTCAAACGAAACTGACATTGAAGGAAATAAAGAAAAATCATTTCTGCAAAATGGTTTGGTAGCAATTGTATTTCATCTGAGTAATAAGCAATGCAAGATAAAAACAAACAACCAAACAAAAACAAAAATCAAAACTAGAATCGAGCTAGCAGACTCCATTTTGATAACGTAACCATATCATGCACTTAGCTTCCCAGTGAATATGATTTTCGTATCATTTCTGTCCCTTTACAAAAATCGCTATTGCTGCACAGCCCATAGAATATTAGGCATGATATAAGTATTTGCTATTTTCTCTCTAATGTCAACTGTATAGTTTATGATACTAGGCTCACGGAAAGGATACCTCAAAAGAATTTCTTACCATTTTAGAGGCAATTAGTCAAAGTAGGAAAAAAGTGCTTAAAAAAAAGTAATTCATTATCATACCGACAATAACCCATACAAAATGGCAACAACTAAAGACGGAAGTAAATGTGTTGGAGCTAATATAGAACCAACCAATTTCAATGTTCTCTGACCATCCAAACAGTTCTGTCATATTTGGATGGATTCTTCGAGGATCAACGAGGGCGGATTTAATTAAATATTTGATTTGAACTTCCTTAGCAATGCTTACCTGTGAATGGCTTCCCAATGTATTACAATTTATTTGACGCTTTTAGCAGAGGAGTGGAGTGGATTTGATGCACACAAAAATAGAACAGGACCCCCACCCCCCCCCCCAAAAAAAAAAAAAAAAACAACAACAACAATAACAACGACAACAACAACAAACAAACAAACACAAACCAGGAAATTAAGAATTTCTTTAGTTCCTCCTCCTCTTCACGAATACTTGTCTTCAATCAATTTCGTCCCAATCATTCCATTGAACGCTTCCGGAAGTCACGTTTCCCTTTAATGGTTACGTAACACTCTGAATAAGCACTGATTGAGCTTTATCATGTACTTAATAACTTTCACACGACGATGATTTTTCTGGGAAATCAGAAGAGCAAATGGTTAAAATCCCGAAATGTAAAATTTTGAAAGGGTAAAGCCTTACTTTTCCTGCATATGATATCTTAAAGGTAGGCGATTTCTACTGCAGCTAGAAGGGATTAGACCACACAGCGAGCCAGCGAGGTCACTGTAACAGGTGGCTATCTCATTAACCCAGCTCTCATTTAACATAAGAAAAAGAGGATCATGGGGGACCAACAGGCACTGATTTGGGAAGTTTTCTATATAGAGGGAGCAAGTAACTACAACTATCAATCTTCTTTCATTAAAAAAAAAAAAAATTGTTATTATTATTATTCATTTAGTATGTCGTGGTGGGGGGAGGGGGGGGGGTTCACAAGTCAATGGAAACGTAAACTTTAATAACAACCCCGTAGATGAAGGAAAAACAAACAACATCACAATCTTGCCAGAAGGTTCATAGCTTGGTCTCTATTTGTATGCATTCGTCATTACATTGTCTCGGCGCTCGCGGCGTAATTGGCGTAGGTCACGTGACCCTGTGCGCATCAGCCAATGAGAGCATCCGTAAAGAACGAGACCGCCGGTCGCTGACATGACGGCACGCTACTAGCCATGTTGTACAGTCATCAAACAAGACAGCTACAAGCCATTCATCGTGTTATTGTATTCAATAAAGCGTGTCAGTTAAAAAGTGATCGATTTTCACATGGCTGCGTACAAGGTGGATATTTTTTTTCTCCATTAAGATCGGGATGTTGGCATCATCACTCATCATATACATGTAAATGTATGTTCTTAAAAAACTCAGTCTTGCGGATACAATCGCGCATGCGGAGGTGATTAACGTTTATAGTCTTGACTCTACACATAAAGCGTTGTGGAACTTGTTTTCTCGGTTTAATACTAATCACTGTTTAAAGAAGTGAGTACACGGCGAACATCTTCCCAGTCATTCATATGCGGATTCCATCACTGTGTCTTTCCAATGTGATAGTACGCTCTTTTAACGTCACTCTTGTGGATACAACCGCGCATATTGAGTGGATCAACATTTACATCTACTGCACACACGGTATGGAATTTGTTCTATCTGTTAAAAAGTAATAAATTTCACAGGAGTGAGTACACGATAGACACTTTCTCTGTTGTTCATATTTGCTCGTTATCACTTTAATATCATTTCGACATAAAGGTATATTCGGAATGTTTTTACTACTTTCACTGTCTTGTGAAGACAACCGCGAACATTGGGTTGATCAAATTCTGAATCTATTGAATGCACGTGAAGCGTCGTGAAAATTGTTCTATTAGTAAAACAAAAACAGTAGTTACTTTTGTCAGGAATGAGACCACGATAGACCTTTTCATATTTGATCGTTAGCACCCATTATCATGCGAATGTGAAAGATATATGTTTATGACGTCACCCTTGTAACCGTTCTTGTAGGTAAATCACTTTATATATCGGGGTGTCATACTCTGAACGAGTTACATCTCACGTAATCCGCAACTTTAATATCATGAAGCAGTAATGGATAGAGGAATTACATTCCACTTCAGACTTAAAATCTAATATCAATTTTAGAAGAGAGAAAGATAAAGACAGAGATAAAGAGCTGGGGAAAAAGAAGCGGATAGAGAGATTTGGAAGGTAGGAAAGATTTTATGACTAACCAGCACATGTGTTATTTTTCTTAGAGTCGATAGGCTAATGCTTCCTTTTTCATTGGAAGAAGTAAAGAAGTACCTGTTTCCTCTTCCGTGCAAAATTGCATCGTTATTTCGTAAATTATATTCCATCACATTGTCTTCACGCCAATGTCTTCCAACACAGTCAATTAGAATTAAAATCTTCTATAAGGCCATGCGATCATTCCTTGGTGGTTATTTTATATTTCATTGTAGAGGCCATACAAGATCTACGAAGATAAGTCTACTGTATATGTCTCTTTCTGCATGACTTGTTTTCATTCAGATCTCACCACATGAACTTTGACCTTTGAACTTTGACATCAAGGAACTATTGCGTTCCTTGAACCGTCTTCTTTTCCTACGAACGGGACAAATACTTAATACAATAAATCGCCGACATTTAAATCATGTGAATTTTTAAATTGTTGTTTTGTTATTGTAGAACACTAATGCAAATAATTTACTTGACGGTTCCCCCTCTCCCTCCAGAGCTAGCTCAGCAAATAACCTTCAGCATCTTGCTTTTGATGGATCTGATGCACTTCCTGAACGTTCTTCTGTCCCTACCAATACTTCTAAGTGCGTTTGCGCTCTCGTCCTGTGATCATTCACTACATTTGTATTGTTTAGATCATGTGGATTTAGTTCTTCATTGTAGAAGATTTTTGGGAAATCATTATAATTTTCGTTTTTTTTCTTTGTTTCTTCCAGAACTGAGTACATAACCTTCGGCAAGATGGAACTGATGCGCTACTTAAACCGTCTCATCTTCCTACCGATCCTTCTAGCTGCGTTTGCGCTCTCGTCCTGTCCCGTCGAAGCTTTCAGAGGTCACAGACTCCCGCCTCCCAGACAGTACAGCCCCAACCAACCCCCTTCTGCACTCGAGTCCGACTCAGACCTGCTGCATGCCTTGGAATTCCTAGAGCAATACGAACAGGCCAAATCCAGGGAACCTAGCGGCAATCTTCCGGATGTGTACGGTGGCGCCGAAGAGACCGACGATTTCGGCCAGTACCCGAGGTACGGCAACAGAATCCCGATGTCACTGGAAGGCGGCAACGGCGTCCCGTACCAGAAGTGGGACGACGACGCCGGGAATATGGACGAGATCGACCTCGAGGACCTGTACGATCCACGGCCTGAAGATCTGGAGACGAACGAGGTGGCGTTTGCCGAGGCGATCTTGGACGAGTATAAGGAGTATGAGAAGCAACGGCAGAGAGAGCTCTTTAACAAGATTCTTGGGGACGTGATGGCGGAGAAACTGCTCGAGCAGGATGAGAAAGAGAACATCGCCAAACTGATGGAGGAGCAAGAAGATGAGGAAGAGGGTTTTGATGATCTTGGTATGACGTTACCCATTTTCTGCATTAATGAATAGCCTAGGGCATGTACTTTTAAAAGGAGTAAAATCCAATTGAAACATACCTATGTGTTACCTTTTTGAAATTTGAATCTCGTATGTTATTTCAGCAAACAGTGGACATATTGGTAATTGTTAAGAAAAAAAACGATGAGAATAATCCTGACAAAACATGAGCCAATTCTGTACGAAACGCAGGTGTTTCGATCAGAGCAACCATTCACGAAAAGCAGCTGGTTTATGTACTGCCCCTTTGAAATGTCCCCTTTTCAAACAAAAGGATATGATATAAAGTGTTGCCTTTACTTCTAGAATGCGAGACAAGGCAGGATAAAGAGAATAAACACCTTAAATGTAGATCGATTTATGGGAAACAAATCTGAACTTTATAAGCCCCTCAAAGCAGAAGACGGTCGGTTAGGGTCTACACAATTGGGCACTAGGAGACGAATAATTTCGGCTCATTCGTTTAGAACATAATAATTATATCATAAAATCAATAACACCATTTTGTTTAATCAAAGGATTGAAAATTAATAAAATGAGACAGAAGAAGCGAGGGGATACAAACTGAACAATTTAAAATGCATATAGTTGTTAACTTTGGAAGCGTATCATGAAACCCAATAATCTGTTGGTCAGAACCCAGTAGGTCTGGTTGTTACCTTCCAGCCCGCATGGTAACTTTCTTTTTTAAATATAATAATATGGTTAAATATACTGATGTCTTGTAGAAGAATAACAAGACTCTAACGATCTTTAATAATATATTTCAAGCTCTTATTGCTTCTTCATGTCAACAAGGAAATAAAAAAAAATTATATTCATAGGCGTTTTAAAAATTGATAACTTCCATATTACAATAGTACAAACGTCAGAATCGTAAATGTGAAGATAAGTGGATGAAGGCAAATGAAAATGAGAACGACCTTTTAAACTACACTATGGGTTTCCATTTTTTTAAGATGAACATGCATTTTCCCTTTACGTTAAGCAACTCGAACATCCTTGACAATGATAATTATGTTATACTGCCGCAAAATATGTCATTAAGTAGGGAATTAATAGCATCCGGAAAGTACTAAAAAAAATCAGCTGTCGCGTGATAAATATGTTTCCTTTCCTCATCTAAAGCATTCTCCTAAGAGCGATGAATATAAACGTTTGCTTTGTAAATTGGTCTAACGAGATGATTAGATGTGGGCACACTTTACGACCTCATTATAATGGCATTATACATTAAAATGGTAATTTATTTATTTATTTATTAGTCTTGGTAATCTCTCCGTACTGCAGATCAATAAAGAGTACGCTTTCTTTACCCGATCAGAAAATAATTATTCACTGCGGCCTTAATTGAACACAAATGCGTGGTATCTCTATCTACGAGCTTGATTAATTTGGCAATTAATTGACTTTTCATTAGAAGCCCTCAATACACCTCTTTGTTAATGTGCTAATTATGAATCTGAACTGAAATAATTGATCGTTTTTGTTTCTCTCTCTCTCTCTCTCTCTCTCTGTCTCTGTCTCTGTGTGTGATGAATCACTGCCCCTTTATTAAAGCATGTCAATTAATTATGTATGCCGTTGGTAAATGATTATAGTAAAGAAGACAATGACATATCAAATTGGATGCCGTTAGCATGTATAATACTGTGTGCACTACTTGACTAGCTCTGTCCTGAGGCCAGAATCAGTGTTTGTATTAAACACAGTTTTCAAACGCTGTTAATAGCTCGAGTATTATTATATATAGTAGTATTATATACGGTGGGACACCTGGTTCGCTGCCTGATAGACCAGTGCACACAATAATTGGTAATTCGACCAAATTCGGTATCAGCGATTTATGATGCAATAAACATAGACACTGACAAGTATGTAGCTCTAATACCATAATATCATAGAGAGAAATTAACGTAGATAAATGATGTTTGCAGGATGATAAGGTTAGGTGGGTTTTGTTTCATTCGCACTCGTAAATTAAAACGTTCTTCTGTCAGGTTGACAAATGACTTTCAGCCCAAGCCATCCATCAATCTCTGACGAGAAACTAAAACCGTTACCTGAAATGAATCTTTCTCAGTCTTTCATGTTGTACTTTCATTGCTTTCTTCTCCATACAGCCGCCATCTTTGATTCGAGTAGTTCCGTGGGATCGTCAGAAGGCGAAGCCGCAGTCTACGAACCCCAAGAGCTTGAGCTGCCGATCTTCAGCGCATCGTCGGCCTCCAAAGAAACCTTCGACGAGGACTCCCAGAGCTCCGACATTGAAATCGAAGCCGATGACTTTTTCGTGAGCGAGGCGGGGCTCGAGGCGTTGGCCGAAGCGGAGGGGATCCTGAAAGAAGGCTACGCGGAGGAGGAGGATGCAGAAAGCAGCGAATCACTGCCCGACTTTGATGATACGTCAGATCTGACTAGTCTCCTACAAGACGACGAGGCATCTGAGTTCAGCGAAGCAGGTCGGTTGCATCTCTTATACATCATCCAATGCTAAAAAAGGATATACATGTACCTCTTAAATAATATTGCAGATAAAGAATTATGCAGCCCATAGGCTTTATGACATACAAACACGAAGTCATTAAGTCATGAGCCTGGTCTATTTTGTTCAGTCTCTGGTTGGTTCAAAAGCAGTTACCATACTGGTGCAGCCTACAAAGTGATTCTCTCGAATACCTCAGTCACACCGCGTAACCGGCTCAAACCCGATCCCTTACCCATTTAATCTTGGCCTATATGAGCAATATAGTTGTTTGTTCGTTCTATTGGCGGTTTGGTGTCGGTCTCGTTGGTGTGTCTGGTGTGCCAGGAGTATTTCATGTAACGACTGGCAGGGGTCTGTGCTTGCAAAATCTCGTCTCAGTATGATATTCATGTATACCTAGATCTAGGTTGATAGTTGCTAACATGTACAACGTCTGATTTTTGTTGGTAGGACCATTAACGGAAGAAGAAAAAGAAGAAACACTCAAAGACATCATCTACAGAATAGTACAAGATACCCTAAGAAAGAAATTGGTAGAGTCTATGATCGGGACCGAGGACGATGAACCAGATACGTCCATGGAATCATCCATTATGGAAGCAGGGGATTCTGAGGAGGAGGAAACAACCACTGATGATGAAGGTTTGTAAAAAATAAATAATGATAATGTTTTCTGTGAGTTGAACTTTTCTATTTGTCATGACGTTACGCAATAATAGGAATTCATTATGATAATAGAATAACCCGAGAATATTTCATTTCATTTCATTTATTTCATTCTCCATAAAAAAAAACATTAATACATACAAACATGATATACAGATAAAGATCGATGACAAGAAAAATGCAAAGGGAAGGAGCATACAAAATTTTATGGGAATGTGGGGTTAACAAAAAGGGCAATTAGCCTTATGAACGTCAACCCCTTACAAAATATACACTGTATTGTTGAGAAAAGAAGAGGATGGAAAACTTAAACACCAATACAAAAGGGGTAAAAGGAGGGGAGGGGGAATACATTACAAAGTGCATTAACTGAAACGTGACGTCATTTATTTTTAGATTGAATACAATGATAAAAGATAGGATTTAAAAATGGTTTCAAAATATTAATTGAATTAGAGTTTTTCATATTAATTGGGATATTTTTTCATAAAACTGGCCCTTTGAAACAAATTACCAGCATTACGAGTTTCATGAGAATGTATTTCATGATTGAATGTAATTTACCTGACATGGACTTTGGCAGTAAACCCTTAGAACACATAAACATAAATATAGCAATATTAAAATTATTTATATCATACACATTTAAAAGCTTTAATTGTTGAAAAAGTGGCAAAGTGTGGGCATTGAACGGGGCTTCGTTAATTATTCGAACAGCCTTCTTTTGAAATACAGTTAATTTCGTCATAAAATAATCAGAACCATTTGACCATGTAATATTACAATAATTAATTTGTGGAATTATCAAAGCATAATACAACATAATCAAAATATACCGTGGGAAGTGTCTTAATCGATAAATAATACCAACTCCCTTTTTAAAGCTTGTCCATTAAAATGAATAATCAAATTATCATCTTCAACTTTTCTTTTTGTAAATAACATGTATTGAGTTTTATCAATATTTATAACTAACTTATTATTTAACAACCAATCATTCAAATATAAAATTCGACAGTAAATGTATTTAATGACATGTTCATATTACTTCCAGACATGAACACACTGGTGTCGTCTGCAAAAAGAATAAATTGTAAGAGTTTAGAAGAAGTAATGATATCGTTTATATAAACCAAGAAAAGTAAAGGACCCAATATGGACCCTTGGGGCACTCCGCATCGAATTTGCTTATTTGAAGATTTACATTTGATCAGTGTCAAGTATCGTAGTACCGTAGAAATTTACAACGGTTTGATATGTTTCCTAAACGTCAAAATTTTATTTATTCTGGTGAAGTAATCGGGATAATTCTGATCTTCTATTTTAATAATTCAATTTTGGTGTTGTGGTCGAGTGGTCTAATCACTCGACTGGGAATGAAAAGGTCGTGGGTTCAATCCCCGGCATGGCACATACGTCATTGAGTAAGGCATTTTATCTACATTACTCCCCTCCATCCAGGTGTTAGGTGGCTAGAGAACGAAGGTCAATGTGATTGGATTAGTAGGGCGGCTGGCTGGAGGCTGTCAGCACTTTGGTCGGTTACGTTGTAATTGGTAAATAAATTTCAATAAAACAGTTATCATAATCATTATTATCACCATTTTGTTACTAATTAAAATATAGACAATCTGTTGGATAATCTGATGGTGGAGATTCGGGACCAGGTCGACGAACTTTCATCAAAAATCATGAAAGAGATCGAGGAGGAGGAAGTCGACGAGGGCGATGATAATGACGATGATGACGAGGAAGCTGAAAGTTCCGATGGATACTTCAACGAGCGACCAATCACGGACGAATCGAGCTCGATACCTGAGGAAGTCATCGACGAGATCATGGAAGACGGGCCAAGTAGTTTCGTCGATCAGGACGTCGATACGTCGTCATCGTCGATCACGGAGCTGAACGAGGATCTGCTGAGTGATGAGGAGCTCATCAACGCCATCAAGGAAATCGTTCCATGTAAGTCTTAATCCTATATCTAACCATTTAGCCTAAAGTGAGGTTATTAGAAAATAAATATTCTGTAGGCTTGATGCCCGTATACGCTGGTCTGAAACTTTCACCGTGAACTAATCGAGTACCAAAGTGCTTACGTCATATTCGCTCGTCGTCCAGAATACTGGTTCCAAACAACAGAGCCCTCGCATGAGGTTCACCGCGACATCATTCAGCAACGGGCTGGAGCAGGGCAAATTCAATGTTTGGCGCTGGTGTGATTATCAAGCCAGTGTTTAGCACAACATTTTACTAATATGACGTCACACTTCGGTATTCTATTCCATAGATTTATACCACGATTGCGCAGGCTTTCGAAAAAAAAATCAATGGGCTCCTCGTATATCACCTATGAAATGTGTGAACATTACAATGACGTATGACGTAATCCGCACATGATTACTATGGGATGTACAATAAGGTATTGAAATTGACCTCGAGTTGATTTCTCGAAAATGTTTGCGACATAAGCGTTAGTGTTAGTGCATAAGCCTTTAAAGGCCATATATAAGGATTCGTCGTACGTTTTGTAAAGGAAACAAAATCAAAATCGTATCAAATACATTTAGACTGAGAAAGAACTGACCATTCTAATTAGATTTCTTTCGCATCTGTTGACAGTTAGCATGTCCTCGTATGCAATTGTAGATATTAACACATTGTATATACACGGCAACACGTACTTTCATTTTGTTTTCTGCAACACAATGGTCGTTATATTGATAGAAATATTAAAGAGAAACCCTAACTTGATAGCAAAAAATCTAAAAGAAAGCAAAAAGTTGGTGAAACGGAATGGTGAAAGTTCAAACAAAATCTGACAAAAATAAAGAAAGTTATGGGAAATTCAAATTGGCTGAATCGGTAAAGTCACTGTAATGACATTTGTTCCAAAACACAACATGACTAAAATGTCAATTTTCAATTGTGTTTGATTCGGGATGTTATTTTCTATTATAGAGGACCTGTAATGGTATACCATCCTAATACATTTTAAGTAGTCCCCGAAGGTGATGGTACTTTGGAGAAATACATCTAATTAGTGATATATTTTTACACGACAAACGAGAGAGCTGTACGTGTAATACTACACCACAATCAAATCTCAAATTTTCGAATTTGAGATTCGCATAGCTGTATTAATCTCATATTTCAAACTTTCGCCATTTCGTTTCTCTGATTTTTCTGCTTTCATTCTTATTACTTGAGTTGGATTACCCTTAATAACTAAATTATAACTGTATACCTATTATTAATGAGGCGAGAATCTACCGCTTGTGATCATTCGGTAAGGAAATGTGAGGGATAGAATAATAATAATAATAATAATTATCCTTGCTTATAGCGCCTAAGACTTCCTATGCAGAAGTCTCTAAGCGCTCTACACAAGAATAGCACACATGAATACTAGATTTCCTCACAGTGTACGGCAGTGGCCAATGTAATAGGGGTTGGGGCACAACTGAGCCAGTGCCCCTTTACAAAACCAATCTTGTAAAATTGACCGACGCAAAAAGTGCCCCGCCACCTTTTAGTGGGTTTATGACGGTTTAAACTTTTAGTTTTAGAGGCTCCAAAAGGTCATTGCAAACGTGGAAACTGTTTTGCTTGTCTGTCTGACTTTTCCGGGATTACCCCCCCCCCCCCTGTTATACAGAATCATGGCTCTATTCCTGGCCTATGGCGTATTGGATGGACTCTAAATACACACCGATGTATTCAGGTAGAGAGGGCTTTCAAGAAATGTTCAACTAATCTGATCTCAATATTGATAAATAATATTTTTAAAATCAAAATTTATTGTTCATCTATTCTCAACTAAACCACCATTATTACATCGACTTGTCTTTTTCACCAGCCGCCGAAGCAAAAGTATGCCCTATTCTTAACTACCTAGTGGATGATTGCAGCGTCATTGAAGGTTTCAGAGGACTAGGTGCCGACGGCTACCAGCAAGCGTTCAGCCGCCCCTGTAACAGGCATCAAATTTGCTACACCTGTGTAAGTTTTGTCGAAGTTGTTGGTTCTTGGCTAAAAATTGTCTCTGTCACACCGCCAAAAAGGTCTCTAATCTTATTCAAACCGTTAGAATATTAGACACTCGGTGTAATGGAATATTCTATTCGGTCAGCCAAATACAGCCACAAGCAAATATGTTATGCTTTATCCTTCATTTCAAAAAGTATTATTATTTATTCTGCAAAGACAAAGTCAGAAAACAATTCATACGAAACGGATTTGAGGAGAGTCACATGGGCGCCAGGAAAGAAGAAAAAAAAACTATATAACCCGAAGATCTGCTTTAAAAATACATTCTTTCTAAATGAAATATGCAAAGTAGAGAGTTAATTAAGATAGACAAATTTATTGGAGGTTATTTCGATTTTGTAAAACAGGTTATAACATGGGGGGTAGCAAACCAAAACTTGATATCGAGCGATTCAATAATTTTACTGCTTGAATCCTTAAACTAAGAAAGTGAAGAAGCTCCGGTAGGTCCATTACTTTACCTAACCAACAACAGAAAACATTCATATAATGATTATGGTTTGTATTCTGACTGTTTTGTTTAACGATAATTAAATCACTTAGGCATATATTCATGCGCGCTTTTGCATGAAAAATATGAATTCAGACTTGATCGATCATAATATCCTTTTCTTTCCCTACAGAGTGCATCTTATGAAATTCCAACAAAACTGTGTGACGAAATTTACAAAGCCGAGCTGCTGACAATGTGTGATGGTGATCCGGAGTGCATGCAACGAGCGAAGTACTTCTGGTTGGCTGCCACCAGCGACAGGACAGCGCCAGACGTCACACTCTCCCTGTGTAGTGACCGTTGTGTGTTGGATTATCTGCTTAGTGCTTAGAACACATCCCAGACATGGGCTGCTCACACGATCGCCGCAGGAAACTGGCCGTATCCAAAATCCAGAGTGGTGCTCATTTCTTACATCGAAACCCACCACTGTGCAAGACGCGCACACTTTGGTCGTGCACCACTCTCGCGCAGCAACTGTGCGTATTCGTAATAACGCCGCGTACACAACACCTGTTGACGATTTCGGATCCACGCGCGCTTGTGTGGAAAGCCCCGTATTTCATAGTCAAGTTTCATTATTTTTCTGTCTCACTCCTTCAAAATATGTATATATAGTTGTAGACTGGCGATCTATGTCTGTCTTAGAATTATTCTTATTATATTTATAAAGATTTATCAAAGTCATATCATTCTTGTATTTTTATCATTGATATCGAATCGTGCAATCATTATACGAATCAATCCTGTTTGTTCGATCAGTAAAATTGTTGGCTCGTTGCAACGAAGAAGGGCAGGTGTTCGCTTATTAATTATGTAGATTTCGATCTCATCATTAATTCAATAGATTTTTTAGATTGCGTAATCCACTGTTCATGCGTGGTGTAATGTTATAGTTATTGTGTCATAAATTCAAAGTTTCGGACATTTTTACTCAATATACATGTATTTGCAGCATGTTAATGCAGCTTCCGCTTATAAAGTGATTTCCGGTTTTAAAAAATTGTATTCATCACATATAGAATCAAGTTCATTTGCAGTCAGTGTTCGCGTTTTAATGGAAAAGAAACATGCAAAAGAAAATACATACTTAGGCATTTGAAACAACCTATCTGCATTGGCTAAACAAACATACATACTATATTGCAATAAGTAAGGAAACGATACTACAAAAGATCTATGATTTCTAAAACATTGCTGTGCTTCGCGGGGAAAGAAAAACACAATTTCATTTTTCTTGTGAGTGCCGAGGGGGTAATCCAAGATATTGTCGTGCAGAATGGAATGAACGTGAAAATCTTTTTTTTTTCTCTTCTTCAATACTAATAAATGTTTATGATTATTTTCAGTCAATTTGCTTTGTGTTTAATAAATGTCAGTGTCATATCAATCTGAAAAAGTACAAACATTTTCGGCTTTCGTTTTTACTATCAGCAGTCTGTAGAGAAATTTTGATTAAATCGCAATTAGGCTTCAAAGATAGTTTTACACACATATATTTGTTAATTTGTTATGTGGCATCGTGCATATAAATTTATCCAAAGAAACTAAAGAGAATCGTTTTTAGATATATGGACACTTATTATTTTTGCCACATGGTTGGAGAAAGGCAAGCATCTTAATGTATATCCTCAAGAAAATAAAATCACCATCGACACCGCGTCATATCTGAACCGGCCTTTAAAGTCATTGCTTCACCAAACTGTCTAAAGTATAAAATTACAGCTAATTTACAGGCATGTATCATTATAAATACGCGCTCCAATGAGACGACTCGGCAAACTTAATTTATGTGTAGGCCTACTTAGGACGGTTCTATGAACAGATGATCAGATTTTCTCACCACAGTTCGTCATGGTTCTGGGAGTAATGTAGTATTAACCTTCATTGTACCACGAGTGCCAATTGGCACAGTAGCTCGTTTGCCACGCATGCCAATCGACACAAAAACGTACATCAATTAACAGAATGATGGCTTTCTGCAGCACGAAAGACTTGCTGGATATAATTCACTTCCTGTCCCTTTTAACAAAATCATGTAATAATATATTAATTTTGCCCTGGATACATTCAAATAATCTAGAAAACTCATGATATAACTATGACTGCCATGCGAAATACATTGTGGCACAGGGAATTGTTTCCCTAACACTTAAAGAGGGAAATGTTAAACATTGTGTGTACCTAGTTCTCGTAAATGTTCCTGCTTATCGTGATATTATGTGATTAGTGCAGCACCGTGCAATAAAATCAGATTTTATCAGTAAAAGCTTATATCTTGATTCATGTTATCAGTTAACCGACCGGTAGGTGTTCCGTCACATATAGATATTATGGCCCGAATTCATAAAGCAAGGTTTGAGCTCAAACCTCCTTTGTGAATTCGGGCCTATATGTGTGAGGGAACTATTCGGAGCTTCGTCTCGGAATTCTTTCTCAATGCGCTATGGTATTTTCCATACTGCGCCCTCTTTGGTGGTTTGACGATTAATGCGTCATGTGATGTTTTACCTGTTGTATTTCTGGTGGTGTGGAAATAAAGAAAAAAAAAGGTGTTCAGGTTTCGCAATAAATGTTATCACTCCCTTGTACTCGCCATAAACCAAAACAATAAACCGAATGTTCATCATTCCAGTCAAAGACAAATAGATCTTAAAGTTTGGTTGTTGTTGTTTTTACGGTCTAAGTCTCCAAAGATCTGAATAAAATGAAAAAGGAAGGGTTTTGATCAAGAGGGTAGCCAATAACCAACTGGGAAGATCCCCTTCCTGTACACCATAAATTCCATGAATACAGGACTACCTAAAAAGTAATCACGAAACTATATGCTGAAACTTTGGTTAGAAGAATCTACAAGTCTTGTTTCAAGACTTTCACATCAAACATGTCAAACATATTGGAATCTCGTCACGAGACCTGTAGTAGAATATAACCTTGCACAAGTGCACCTGGGCCCTGTTTCGTAAAACTCGTTTATCAATAACAAGTTACAAGCTTCTGTCGGTTATAAGCTACTGAAATCATGGCATCTGATTGTCTGAGAGCACATTTGTCATAGAAATGTAGTAGTTGTTATAGATAACAAGTTTTGGGAAACGGCCTCCAGAATGGTAGAGAAGAGATGTGTATAAACATGCTGCAACGAACCTTTGAGCTGGGAGAATATACCATGATAGATAAATGTTGATTATTTTGATTATCCTTATATAATAATAGTTAACATAGAAAGATGGAGGGGAAAGAGGAGAGATGGGAGAAATATCACATCGAAGCATGACAAGGGAAGAGAGAGGGAGAGAGGAAAAGAGAAAAAAAAAAGAAAACAAGGGAGTTGAGATGAAAAGAAACAAAGAGAGATTAAAAGAAGAGATCAAAAGAGAAAGGAGACAGATGGGAGACAGGGAGAGCAAAAGGTAGAGATAGCGGAAGAGAGACAAAGAAAGAGAGGGGGAATGAGGGGTAAGGGGAGGACAGGTGATAGGAAAAGCAAGTGAGAGAAATAGCAAAAGATAGGTTAATATATATAGAGAGAATCGGACCTTAATCTTAAAAAACACTCCAGCAAGTACACTCCGATCATCAAAATCAAATCATTAGGCTGTACTCCCTGTAAATACCTTGAAACAACTAAAAGCGTAACCTAGCAGCAGAGAGCCAAAATTCTGGAATAAAAGAGCCCACTTAACATAAAATATATCGTTTACAATTAGGCATAGTCGGTGATAAAGTAGTGGATTGTCCGATAGCACTATTTGTTTGTCTTAGAATGGCGGAACCCCCCCCCCCTCCCCCCCCCCAAAAAAAAAAAACCAACAAAAAACACAAACAGACACACACATACACACACAAAAAACAAAAAACATCAACAACAACAACGAAAACAACAATATTTGAAGATACCGGCTTTTAGCACGAAAACTTTAATAGATAGTTGCTTTTCAATACCAAAAAATATCCAATGAAAAGGCACTTCAAATGCTTTCATTTATATTCGTCATTATTATGACAAGTATTAGCGTTAGGTTGTGGACCACATATTCATGCCACATGTTCGTGTTGTCCCACATATACACATTTCCGTATCAGAGCATTTGACTTTAAGCAAGACTGGCCCAATTTCTAATCATTTTGTTGATTCAAAATCTGCTACGTGTTCACCCTTTCCCAATCGCTTACACACAGTTTATTTTCCAATGCAATATACATGACCAGAACTCATCTTTATCTTTAAAAACATAAGTGCTACCTGAAAAAGGTTATGTATGATTATGGTAGTAAAAAGACGAATATCAATTATCAAGTTATCAATATACCAAGTTTAATAATTGTTCGTAATTCCATGGCCGAGCTCCCAAGGGGGCACCCCCGCCCCGGCTGAGAGCTTATGTTTCGATGGAGTTTTGAAAATAAAATTATTTGAAATGAATTGAATTGAATTGAATACTAAAATAACCCGGCCTTTTTAGGGTTAAACTGTAACGATTCCACTTAGATCAGATATAGACCAAGACACAAGCCTCAAATTTGTTCAGTATACAAGTGCCCTTAGTGTTAATTTTAGGAGTAGTTTGTCTGAACATCTCCATCAATGCCTTCGTCTTGTAATCACTCTATTTGTGCCGATGTTTAGGCAGCTTATAACCTGAAAACAGTGCTACTTTTCTCACTGATGTACCCTACATTTACACTAGAACTTCCACTTTTGACTATCTTAATGCTCGAAATTAAGATACGTGTAAAGACACGCATGTATAATATCACAAACCTATAATTCTTGAAATAATTGATTAGTTAAACTAAATGCCCAATTGTTTAGGACCTTATAGCTTTCATGGAAATCACCGTCAAGGACAAAGTTTAAGAACCCATGCCCTAGCATATGCAAGAACCCCTGACACCTACAGCTCCCCGCACATATACGAAAATATTTATTTGATAGTTAAACGTAACGAAACCTAATAAAAAGCAATGCTTGTAAAGAATAGGCCCCATACAAAATAAGATCAATAAGATCGTCGATAATTTGACATGGTGTGATAAGAAAGATATTTTTAAAAAGTGCAATGCAATATAAACATCGTAGTTTAGGAAATAAAAAAAGACAAAAAGGACAAAATATTATACATATTTAACTAGAAAACACGAGACAAAACCATCAAGGGACTTGGTAACATTGTTTAGATGAGAGAAATGGTGCTAATGTAGTGACTTCAATGCTAAATGTACAGGTAAAGATAATCTTTTTTTTTTAAATGAAAACAGACCATTATTAATCATAACAATTGGGAAAAACTGATCCGATCGATTCCTAAATTCTCCCAACTATATTATTATAATTGAATTCAATTTTAGGTGAATGTAAATCGTCACAAAGCAATGCATTGGCTCTTTATACCATTCTAAACATTTAAGTGTTGAAAGGTTTTTAAAAGCCTGTGTTATGTCTTATTTTCATGGAAAAACGGTTGGAACAATTCAAAAACTGGTTGGGAGAATTTACTATATATTAAAGAACACCATAAATATCTTTGTGGTTTGAGAATTTTGTCTGGATTTTTTGCATGTCAGTAGCTACTAGCTAGTACAATAGAAGAAATATAAACAAGTGACATTTCTCCAAAGAATTATGCTTCTTTTTTTTCATCAACAACCTTGTTACCGGTTCATTTTAAAGTAAACATACATGGGGGGATTTCATTAAAAATCATCTACATAATCGTACCGTCTCAATACCTACGCATGCCCTATCCCAGCGAGCCCCCTGACACGTTATTTTTTCGGCGGCATAAATTGGGTTTAGGTGCATGTTCATCCTATAGGAAAGTTTAGGGTTAGGGTTGGGGTTAGGGTTAGGGTTAAATCAAGACCTCTTTTTAAAAACAAGCCCCAATCTGTGCCGCAGAAAAAAATGACGCCCCCCGGACAGGCAAACTCGTCAACCCGTGCAAGAGCCGAGCACCTCCCGCCAAGCCTCACGCTGCATGCACCGTTGCTACGCCTGACAAGCTCCAACCCTGTCCGGCGCAGCAACCACAGATACAGGCAAATATGAAGCCCCCACGACGGAAATACAAAGGCCAGGCTCAGGGCCCTGTTTCATAAAACTTGCTATCAATAACATGTTTCAAGCTACTGTTATAAGCTACTGTAATCATGGCCTCTGATTGGCTGAGAGCAAATTTGTCATAGAAATTTAGCAGTTGTTATAGATAACAAGTTTTATGAAAGAGGGCCCCCGGGTAAATGAACGCACGTCCGACGGCTCCCCGAGAATGGAATTTTAAAAATGCAATAATACTCGTTATGGTTACAGAAAAAACACAGATTAAAATAAGTATATACACGTCTACAAATCTCTCGGTATCCTCGTAATAAATTTGGACTTTTTTCAACAAAATACTGTTTCATATTTGTGATATCGTTTAGCAAGTATAGACGGAAATCTATTTTTAAGGCACATGCAGGTGAAATATAATCAGTTTAAAGATATTGTTACATCTTGTAAATATCCTCTTATAGCTTCGCAAGCTCAAATACAAAATAAGGAGACGATTTTGGCTCAACATAGATCCACACTAGAGACGCAAAAATTGTTTACAAACATAAATATAAAAATATATATATTATCAAAGATTGAAGCCGTCAGTCCTATAGCTACAATCATGCACATGCTTTCTTAGCAGTCAAAAAAATAAGACAAAGTATCTCTTGAAATGTGACACCGGCAATTTTGTACGAAATTTCAGATACAGAAACGTTTATTAGATACAACTTGAAAACCTAAGATCATATTGATATGTTAGCAGGCTTCTTTCATTAATCCATTTGCACATGAAATGTCGTTTCGATTGCGTTTAAAACACCTGCGCTAATTGAACCAGTGCAAGGGGGCAATTCGCGCATACGTCATTTATTAAAAGCAATATTTGCACTATTCATCTTGAATTTATTTGTTATACAATGTCACATACACATGACCACAAATCATTAGACGCCCACCTACGTCAGCAAAATGACGCTGAAGAGAGGACGGATCTTAAGCGTCATTTGCTGTTGACATAGAGCTGCGTTAGCATGTATTTGATTCTCCCTTTAACTTAGGAGCAACAGTGCAATGAACTGCATTCGAGCCTAATGGAACTACAGTATTAAGTAAGTGGTGTATGGGCTAATTGCCTTGAAATGACGCCACGAATGGCGCACGTATAACGCAATCCGAAATCCGGTAAGTGAATGTTTACGCCAGTGGCAACCAAGACGTTCTTTTTGTATAACGTGGGCCTTCATCAACCACTTGATAATAATAATAATAATAATACTCAGTTTTTATATAGCACTCATTACAATCACTAAGCGCTTCCAAACTTGGAGATTATTACCCCGGCTTTAACTGTGCTGCAATTGCGTCGCTCTAGCATTTCAAGGAATTAATTCCTGCCAGGTACCCATTTACATCACCTAGGTTGAGTGTGGCAAATGTAGATGCGTCGTATGCATGAGCGTGGTATCATGCCAATACTAGAAAATGCACAATGAATGGGGCAAACAAAATGTTTGATTGTCTTTCAAAGGACTAATTAGTGCAGGTAAAAACGCGTACGGATCGACGCCTCGTGTGCAGAGAGCATTTTTAATCCCTAACGGGAAAATCTGCGACAAAATCAGACACAGTTTCAGGAAAGTTGGCCCTGTAATCCAAGAGCTGCTCAAGACATTGTAGACAAATTGGATCATAATTATAGTAAAACTTATTGGCGAATAAATGAGGAACCGCAGTAAGATGATATAGGTATCCTACACCGAAGATACAGAGACCCCGAACGTATTTCCCTTCACATGGAGGATGATCATCCACGTCTCCCCACCTCATCATTTTGACCAAGAGTCTGTTTGTCGGACCCTTTCCCCAGACGGGTGTCGCTCTGGGATGTTGGAGCAGTGTGGACCAGTAGTTCTCGTCGGGACTCCAGGTATATGTCATCCATTTGAGAAGATCAACAGCCTCTTGGTCTTTGATCACGAAATTCACGAAGGACCTCGCAAACCCACCGTATGCATTCCCGGTGTAAATCGTAATATTGTGCGGCGGTGGTGAGTTTCTAACGCCGGTGTTGATAGGCAGTTCGTAGCCTGGAAGAAACTTGAATTTGTACTCGGTACGGGCAACCTTCCAGGGAGGTGGTGTCACAGATTGAATCTCATTCATGCCCTTGAATGCTTTAAGCTGTTGGACAATCTCCCGATTGGTTTTCAGAGGGAAGTCCTGTCCGCACAGATTAATCACATACTTCCACTGGACTGGAAGGGAAAGTAGGTCTTTCATGCAGTTGATATCAGCAAGAAGACGCGTAACTCCTCGGTACAGAACGTGTTCTACTTTGGACGGTATAAAGACATTGGGAAAGCAGTTCACTAAACTATACACGGCGAGTTGGAAATCAAGCGGTGAATTAGCATCCGGGTGTATACAGTAGACATTCTGTGGTTGATAAATGGCGCGTAAAAGGCGCTCAATTTGTGCCGCCGTCGTGTGGGCCACGATCGTATAAGCAATAGGATAGTCAAGTTCTTCTTCCGAACGCGCGGAGGTCGGATATGCTCGTTGCCTTTTAAAATCCTCGCAATTCGTCGTAAAAGCTTTGACATCCTTGTCCGATGGTACTAAGTTACCCTTCTTCCGTAAACCCTCCAGCGTTTTTTTTGTCTGATCAACAACATCCTTGTCCCTATGAACCAACGCCGAACAATTGACGTCGTAATGAGGATGGAGTTGCGGGGCTACCAAAGAACTATTCCACGACCCATCGAATGGTGTGTATTTTCTATGCGTTTTATTTCCAATGGTGAATCCTTTCTCATATTTGCTGACGTCGAACTTGGTGCTTTGCAGATATACCGCACTGAAAACCAAGTACCCAGATAACAAAGTCCAGCTAGCATAACACAAGACTCCTAGAGTAAAAATAACCACAATTCGCTGCCGGTTAGCCATTTTTTTCAAAGTGAGGATGCATGTAGGAATTGGCGAATACAGTATGTGAATGATTACTGCTTTAATACAGACACAGGCAACAAGTTCAAACCGAGTGAATGCGATTTCCAGTGAATAGCAACACGTATCTTATCTCTCACTCCACAACTGTGTATCGATTTAACGAAAACCAAAACTGATGAATGTCCCTGAATCCCGTTTTGTTGAATGGCATGGTAAAGAATAATTGAAGTTCATTTTGTGCATTTGTGACGCATTGTGTTGCCTTGGGTTGAATAGCCGCAGACAATAATCGAAAATATTCGAGTATATTCCCAGCATTTGCAAAGGGGTAAACGACACGGTCCACTGCATGTACATTTCTGTATGAACTACTTCCATACTCCCTCCATCATAAGTAACTCTCTCTCTCTCTCTCTCTCTTTCTCTGTGATCTCTCTTCCTCTCTCCCCTTTCTCTATTTTTCAAAAATTCTCGATCACTATGACCAAAAAAAATTGTATTTCCTATAATCTATTTCTCTCCCTCCCGTTCCGCCCCTTACCTCCTCTTCCTCACTCTCTCTCTCTCTCTCTCTCTCTCTCTCTCAGTTATCCCGGGTTTTTGCTCTCTCCATTCAGAAATTTGATTTCCCATAACTCAATATTTGTTAAAGGTCCTTCTCTATAAAAACAATCTCCTCCCTGCAATAGAAACCAGCCCATCAATTAATTATTTTAAACGCCGTTAATAATCTTCTAAGTTTGTATTCATAATCTTGTATCAAACCATATTATGTTCATGAAAATGTATGATGAAAAAAGAAAAAAGATGCAGAAACCAATAAATCAAATCAAATCAAATAATGTGAAATGTTATATTGCATGTTTGATTCTTTGTTCTATTTTTTTTGTCTGTTTGTTTGTTATAATTATGTATGTATTGTTAATTTGGGGGCCAACTTACTTAAAGGCTATATGTCCTTTTTTGTTGGCCTCTCATTCTCATATTGTTTTGTTCTAAATGCTCTGTATTGAATTGTATTGGTATTACTCTGTTGTGTATATATTTTGTGTATGTTGTTGTTATTGAGAATGAACGATATTGTGCTATCGATCCTTCTCTCATGCGCATGCTTCCCCGCTTCTCCCCCCCCCCCTCCTCTCTCTCTCTCTCTCCCTCTCCCTCTCCCCCTTGCCTTCCCATTGTCTTTCTATGTGTGTCTCTCTCTCCTCTCTTGTATATAAAGAAACAAGGCCCGAAGAATTGCGATTAAAGGCAGCATATTTTCGATCGATATCAATCGCAAGATAGGAGACTATATTAGGCTCGGTGTAAAAATGTCAGAGGTAAAAATGTCAGAGGTAAAATGTCAGAGGTAAAAATGTCAGAGGTAAAAATGTCAGAGGAAAAAATGTCAGAGGTAAAAATGTTAGAGTTAAAATGTCAGAGGTAAAAATGTCAGAGGAAAAAATGTCAGAGGTAAAAATGTCAGAGGAAAAAATGTCAGAGGTAAAAATGTCAGAGGAAAAAATGTCAGAGGTAAAAATGTCAGAGGTAAAAATGTCAGAGGTAAAAATGTCAGAGGTATAAATGTTAGAGGTATAAAATAAAAACAAAAGCATGTGACAAGCTTGTTATAATTACACCCGGGTTATATATTTAATTAGGCTTATCGAAAAAGAACAGCGAGGGATATTCTGCAGTCGTTATTTCACCGCTGCTTTATTTTCCACTTTCCCAGTTTAAATTTATTTACCTTTCGGCCCAAAATTGTGACTTTTTGCCCGATTATTGCCGAAGGAAGACGGGGGGGGGGGGGTATTCTTCTTCTGGGGCACGGTGACCCGGCTGCTCTCCCCTTCCTCTTATATATATGCTTTGCTTTATATATCCTTCCGAACAGTGGTCAATGCCTAGGCAGAGCAGGCAGACTAATGGGACATGGTTTCTACTCCGAGTTTCGCGCCTTGCAAGCAGTCATCAGGCAACTGATAGCATTCTTAAAAGTACATGATTATCCTACAACCTTGGTACAAATACCCCTAAAATAAGACTTAACTAATAAAAATACAATTGGAATTACTCATGAGTATTCTTATTGCATTGTATTCAGGTATTGTAGTCTTATTTTTCATTTCATTTCATTTATTTTCATATTTCTCATAAACATACATTTATTTCAAATGAAGTACAAATTTTTTTTTATTTTAATAACAAATAATAATAACAAAGATAAGTGGTCAATATGAATTTGTGATTTAACTAAGAGAAATATGATGGGACCTACACGAAAGCAAGCTTGTAAGGCTGTAGGCCCCAGTAAAGTAATTGTGGTAATAAATGGAGGACGGATATACATGTATTGTATAGCTCTTATTTTGAGCGTATTTGTCCCAAGGTTGTAGAGGAATCATGTTCTTTGACGAATGCTATCAGTTGTCTGATGATCGCTTGCAAGGCATGAAACTCGGAGTAGCAACCATGCATGTCCCATTAGTCTGCCTTATTCAATATTTATTTACCGGTATATTATGCTTTTGTATAAGCAAATGGTACTGGTACACTGAGCAAACTTCTGGGGGGAAAGATTTCTAAAATCGAGAAGTTTGGCCATGTTGTATAGGCTGAGTTGTCGCTCCATGGTGTAATCATTAAATAAAAAGAAAAGTCAGTACAGCCCACAAAATAGGATCAGATATCTATGAACCTCCCCCCCCCCCCCCCCCCCACTTCTCCTTCACTTTTGAAGATTATTGGACATTTCAACTGCGTGGCAATGACTACTATTATATGTAATTTCCAATAAATGCATATTTCCGACAATTCCACTTTCTTGTGGGCTTGGTATTTTGATACTCTAAAAGTAGGGTCAATGCTGAAACAAAGCAGAAAGCCATGTTATCAGTGCTAACCGCACCATCACATTCCCGAAGTGCGCACGTTGCAATAAAATATTGTCGATTACTATTGCGGTATAAAATAATCTGGGAAAAATCAATAAGCAGCTTTGTTACTCCGATACAAAGCAGAAACCCCCCCCCCCCCCCGGCAAAAAAAAAAAGAAAAAAAAAAGAGAGAAGAAAGGAAAAGAAGGGAAAGGGAAAGAGGAGAGAAAGGGAAAGAAAGAAGAGGAAGAAGAAAAGAAAAGGGGGAAGAAGGAGATCGGGGGGGGGGGGGGCGAAAGGGCCTTGCCTCCCAGGCTGTTGCCCCCCCCCCCAATCAAAAAAATAATAGAGTAGGAAGGAAAGGGAAAGAAAAAAGGAAAAAAGGAGATACTGGCGTACTGATAGAGGGGGGGGGGGGCTTGGGGAAAATCAAATTCAAACGTGTTTTATTTCTAATTCCATAATTGTGGATTACAAATAATGCTGAAATTACATAATTTCCGAGATTTTTCCTCACTTTTTAGTAAATTATACTTTTTTATATTAAAGAGAAATAAAAAAAAAGAAAGAGAGCAAGAAAGAAAGAATAGTTAACTGCCAGTGTTAACAAATAAAGAGGCAACAAAATATGATCATCTGACCGTGATTAAATGCCTGAAACCCTAAGCTTCCGGGGGATCTACCCCCTGGGTTCCACCTAGGGCCCTAAGGTGGGCCCTTCGATGCTCATCTGACGGTTATTTAATGCCTAAAACCCCTGATTTTGGGGGGCTCCGCCCCTGGATCCCACGCCAAATAGTGTCCTGCCAGTGACACAAAATAATAAGGATTATAACAAAATGCTCATCTGAAGGTAAATAAACGCCTAAAACCCCTGAGCTTCCGGGGCTCTGCCCCCTGGATTCCACCTTGGGCCTAAGACGGGCCCTTCGATGCTCAGTTGACGGTAATTTAATGCCTAAAACCCCTGATTTTGGGGGGCTTTGTCCCCTTGACCCCACGCCTAAGTGTTCTGCCAGTGTGACAAAATAAATAAGGATTATAAAAAATGCTCATCTGACCGTAATTAAACGCCTAAAAAACCCCGAGCTTCCGGGGGCTCCACCGCCTCGACCCCACCAGGGGCCCTAAGGCGGGCTCCTGAATGCTTGTCTGACCGTAATTTATTGCCTTAAACGTCTGAGCTTCTGGGGACGGACAAGGTATCAAAATGTGTTAATCTGACCGCAGGCGCGTAGCCAGGGGGGCGGTGGGGGCGGTACCCAAACAATCACCGCCCCCCCCCCCTAAAAAAAGAAAGAGGAGAGAAAAGGAAGAGGACGTAGAAAGAAAAAGGTACACGAGCATCCTACAAGGCAAATAAATAGACAGTGGATGTTTACGTGTGCCCAGATTTTACACTGATTGTTATAAGTGTAGCCCAAATTGTTTCTTCTATCTTGAATGGAATAAGCTAGATAATTCGATGAGAACGGCTTCCTCTGTCAATTCATTTAAGAGATTGTTTAAACAAAGTTGTAATTTTGAAAAGCTCAGCCGAACATACACTACGTGCATGTTCTGTAATATTAACATGATTTTTTCACACGATTGTGACTTAATCAATATTTTCCTTTATGCATTACAGTTGAACTAAGTCAAGGATATATAATTATTTTGCAAAAGAGTATTCGTTTGTGCCACGTCTATTATTGCTGTGTTATATCTTTCTAAATGTACCATGGATTTTTATTTTAACTGTTCTGTATAAACGTTATGCTTTTTTGATGTAAATATGTTTATGTTTATTCAGGGCCCCATGGGAGACCACTACTTCTTGGTGAATGGGCTACCCTGACAAAAGACTATAAATAAATAAGTAAATAAAATAAATTTGTATGCGACTGATGGTAAATTATACACCGCGGGCACCTACACCTTCCAGCACAATGCTTAAAGGGATAGTTGAGTTCTGCTTTCAGGACCGCAAATGCCTTCAAAGTGCATGGTTATTGCTTTTATTCTTATCTATGACATTTCTAGCGCAGTTTTTCGAACCTAAAATTGCAATGAAGGTATAACTTTAGATCCCAAAATGTTTGAAATTTAGCCAATACGATCATACCAATTCAACTCCACTTTCCCCAAAATACGGTGACCGTTAATTAATTATTTAATTAAAAATAACAATACATGGGCCTGCTGGTTGTGCGTAATATAACCAACACGAAAATGCCAACAAAAAAAGCCAACATCGGCATTGGCTGAAATACGACGTAAAAGGCACTATTTTGTTTTTTCCAACGGTGTTTTTTCAAATTATCTGATATTTGTGGTGGTACACAAGTATTAGAAATCGTTATATTTATGAATATTTCAGCCGTCTCTGAATCGATTTTGATCAAACAAAGATGATTTTGTCATTTAAATTGTATGTTCTTTCAAATTTGACACTCAGTTTTTCTTTATCTCACAAAATTCTTTTTTGTGTAGCGCCCTTTGCAACAGAACTCAACTATCCCTTCAATGTTTATTTTCTTGATTAAAATGGTAAATATGGGCCCACTGTATTAGGGCTCATTGTCTTGGTTGAATAATGTAGTGATCATTAACAATATAGCTTGTTTTATTGATTTCGAAATTCCAGTTTTCCAGGAGAAACTTTGAATTCTAAAATCAAAGTTTGAAATCACCTTTCTGGTGAATGTGACAGGCATTGTAAAGCAGTCCCATGCGTAGCCTTTTGTGTACCACCACACAGCCATAATTAAGGCAAAAGGGGTTATCATGAATTTATGTTCAATATAATTGTTTTCCGCCGGACCAGTATTTCAATTTCTTCGGTGGAGGAGAAGAAGTTCAAACCAATAACCCCTACGTGAGCTCGTGAAACCCGTTTTGATTAATTATCAAATTGTTGACATCAATCTCATTTGATGGGATTAAGAATTGGAATTACCTTCTATGTTTGTGTTTTGTTTTTCCCCATTCTTTCAAAATGTTACTCTTAATACCCAATAGACTCGTCAACATTCATTTTGCACGAATATATCACTTTTTACTTGACAGTCTTATTGAAAAAAAGCATAATTACCTTTGAACTTTTTTTTGTTGTTGTTTTGTTTTTAAAGTGCAATGTCGAGATGAAATTTTGATTGAAATGTGGACATGAGCAAATAGGTGTACACACAGTTTTGTAAGCGACAATGAAAAAACACATTCGGTTTGCTTTTGTTTAATTTTATTGTATTGTTTCGCACATAAGATTGCTAGCCTCCTATCAACAAAGGGTTCCAGTCCAGATGTCTATATTATCGGTTATTTAGATGTTTTTCGACTATTTAACGTGTGAAGATGTGCGCAATTATTATATTGGTTCAATAATATTATGTTGATATGACGCGAACTTTCAGATAGTCCTTATTCTGTTCATGGTGGGTTTTTCTACACCAAACGAAAACAAATTCAGCCCAAATATTTGTTCTGAAATGCATAAAGGCCCTCAAGACATAAAATGTGGGCACTTTGGGTACATATTTTCAAAAATCAGACGGTGGCATCTTTTTTAGTATAACATTTTAATGAGGAATCTGCAATGAAATTTAGGTGAACACCATTTCATGTTGGAGCCGTCCTGTGTGCCTTTTTACCATGGCGTGATAGCTGTAATTATCGCAACCTATCTTAGAAAATCATTTAACTGTAAAGACAAATGGTCTAGGGGGGTGTGTGTCGTTGGAAGCTGAAATCACTGCAAAAAAAAAAAAAGCGGTTCCCCGATATATTATAAACAACAGCCGGTGATTTCTTGTAGGCCTATAGGAAAGAAAATATCATGTACGAATGTTAATTACTGTTTTGTCGAAGAGAATGACGGTCTTAATTCATTTCAAGTTAATAAATGCCACCCAAAATGTATATTGGTAAGGACGAGTATGAAAATAATTTTAGGTGTGCAAATAAATGTTATCAAAGGTTTATTAGTGAGAACTTTGATTCGGGTCCAACTGTTATCTCTGACTTACTCGCGCCGAAACGCGAAGACTGTAATATTGTAGTGGACAAGAAAACGTAGTGCTTGTTGGACTTCTTCTGACTGTTTGGCTGTTTATACAAAGGCATATTAAATTTAGATCTTGTCTTACCAGTGAAGCAATAATGCTAAAAGAGCTAAGAACCGGAACAGGTAGGTCTTCTTTCGTTCTTTGTTTTCCAACACAGGAGTTACAATCAATTGTAATATTCCCTCAAATTGAGTATAATTATATTTCCATCAGTCATTCGTTTCTTTAAAATTCTACCTCAGCTACACATCAAAACCGACTCCTAACCAATGTACTTTTGCCATTGCGAGTTATGTAAAACTTCTGTTCGGTATATGGCAGGTC
>JAVYIG010006452.1:0-117707 GCA_035222895.1 Strongylocentrotus droebachiensis
GTCATTGTCTAGACATCCTCATCATTTTCATCATTTTCTGGTGATTTCAGATTTCATAATTCATATTTTTGTAGTTGATTTTCTCCTCCACCTCGTCTTTGTTTCAGGAGAATAACCCAAAAAAAAGGCAAGAGAGGAAGGGAGGAAGGAAGGAGACGAAAGAAAGAAAGATAGTCAGAAAAAGAATAAACGAAGGCAAGAAAGAAATTATATCCTTATTATAGTCGAGAAAATGCACAATATAATAATAATAACAATAATAATACATGTGTTCATAATACACATAATAATAAAACAAAGACCACCAGAGGCGGCGTTTTCGAATGCGAGAGCAAATCTGTATTCGTTGATATTACCAGTGGCGTAGAAAATCTTTTATTGTTTTTTGTTTTTGTTTGGGGGGGGGGGCAGAAAAATAAAAAATCACCACCCACCACTCTTACGTGTTACATGTAGGCCCCGCCCGGTGAACGTTTTTTTAGGGGGGGATAAAGTATTTACGAGCAGATAGAGCGTAGTAAATTGGCGTGGGGTCTAGAGGCAAACCGCCGGAAGTTAGGGGGGGGGGGGGTGGGCATTTAATTACAGTCAGATGAGCATATTTTGATACCCTCATTATTTTGTGACGCTGGTAGGTCACGTTTCTTTCTTTCTTTCTCTCTTTCTATTGCTCCCGGAACCCTGAAATGTAGGCCTCTAAATAAGCACATTTCATGCCTCATGGTAAATTTAGGGGCAACTGCCCCCCCCCCCCTCCCCTCACTCCCAAGCCCCCCTATTAGTACGCCAGTGGGCTGCCAGCCTCCAATCTGCACCTTGTTGGCGGGAAAAATTGCAACTGATCTCACCTACCTTTCTTCTTTCTCTTCTTTTTTTCCCGTTCTCTCCTCTTTTAGTTTCCCTTCTTTCCCTTTCTCTCTTTTTCTTTTTACGAGGGGGGGGGGGGGGGGGGCAAAGCCCGCTCGCTTCCCCAATCTCCTATTTTTCTTCTTTCTTTCCCGTTCTCTCCTCTTTCAGTTTCCCTTATTTCCCTTCTCTCTCTTTCCCTTTTTACGAGGAGGGGGGGGGGGGGGGGGGGGGCAAAGCCCGCTCGGCCCCCGATCTCTTAATTCTTTCCTCCTTTTCTTTCATCCCCGTTATCTCCTCTTTCCATTTCTCTTCTTTTCCTACTCTCTCTCTTCTTGCGGGAGGGGGGGGGGGGAGGGGGGAGGGGCAAGGCCCTCTCGCCCCCCGATCTTTTAATTCTTTCCTCCTTTTCTTTTCTTCTTCCTCTTCTTCCATCCCCGTTATCTCCTCTTTCCATTTCTCTTCTTTCCTACTCTCTCTCTTCTTGCGGGAGGGGGGGGGGGGGAGGCGGGAGGGGGAAGGCCCTCTCGCCCCAAGGACCTCCTTCTTGCCCCCTTTTTTCTACTTCTCGTTCTCTTCTTTCTTTCCCGTTCTCTCCTCTTTCCATTTCTCTTCTTTTCCTTCTCTCTCTTTTTCTTTTTACGAGGGGGGGGGGGGGGGCAAAGCCCGCTCGGCTTCCCCAATCTCCTATTTTTCTTCTTTCTTTCCCGTTCTCTCCTCTTTCAGTTTCCCTTATTTCCCTTCTCTCTCTTTCCCTTTTTACGAGGAGGGGGGCAAAGCCCGCTCGGCCCCCGATCTCTTAATTCTTTCCTCCTTTTCTTTTCTTCTTCCTCTTCTTCCATCCCCGTTATCTCCTCTTTCCATTTCTCTTCTTTTCCTTCTCTCTCTCTTTCTTTCTCTTTTGCGGGAAGGGGGGGGGGGGGCAAGGCCCTTTCGCCCCCTGATCTTCTTCCTCTCCTTTCATCCCCGATCTTTTAATTCTTTCCTCCTTTTCTTTTCTTCTTCCTCTTCTTCCATCCCCGTTATCTCCTCTTTCCATTTCTCTTCTTTTTCTACTCTCTCTCTTCTTGCGGGAGGGGGGGGGCGGGAGGGGGAAGGCCCTCTCGCCGCAAGGACCTCCTTCTTGCCCCCTTTTTTCTTCTTCTCGTTCTCTTCTTTCTTTCCCGTTCTCTCCTCTTTCCATTTCTCTTCTTTTCCTTCTCTCTCTCTTTCTTTCTCTTTTGCGGGAAGGGGGGGGGGGGGGCAAGGCCCTTTCGCCCCCTGATCTTCTTCCCCCTTTTCTTTTCTTCTTTCTTTCCCGTTCTCTCCTCTTTCCATTTCCCTTCTTTTCCTCCGTCTTTGCGGAGGGGGGGGGGAGGGGGGGAGGAGGGGGGGGGGGCAAGGCCCTCTCGCCCCCCGACCTCCTAATTCTTTACCCCTTTTCTTTTCTTCTTTCTCTTCTTTTTATCCCTTTCTCTCCTCTCTCAATTTCTTCTCTCTCGCTCTTTGTCTCTCTCTCTCTCTTGCGGGGGGGGGAGGGGGGGGGGGTAAGGCTTCTGAATAAGCATGTTTTGCCTGACTCATCAACAACAATAAAAACAAAACAATAATGATAATATTTGGCATATAAGTTATATCACTGCGTGTGAACGAACGAAGATTTTTAGCTCTTGTTACGCGCATGAACGATACCATAAATCATACGAAAAGTCTGCATAATTTTGGACTGATAGCTTCAGTTTTGAGGTGCACGACTACAGCGTAAACGCGTAAAGACTGTACTGAGCGACGACGTCGACATCGAAGCCCTAAACGGAGGTTTCCCGATGTCGGGTGTGATCCAAATTCAGGTGGAAAATGCAATATATGATTATGATTAAGATTAGTAAAAAATTGGGCTAAAATTCATTTGCTAAGAATGGATATTAACCTGCTAAAAAAAATTTGATATAAACGGATACGCATCTACATAAGCGCCGTTCAATCTACAAATTTATGTTCCAAAACAACGTGACAAGACAGAGTTGGTATTAATTATTTTAACCTCCAAAAACAAAGATCGGATTGTTTTTTTCACAGATTTTCTACACACCTCTTCTTCGCTTCAGCTGAATCTGACCGTAGATGGCGACGTATTACACCGTATGTATTTTTTGTTTGGGGAGCTAAGGGGAGGGGGGTGGAAAGCTTTCATTTCTTTTATTGAGTTAGCTGAAATCTCAACTGTATCCATCTGATTTACCTTGATTTACCTTGATGTTGGGCTTCAAGTATAATTACTTATATGCCCCTCTGCAGCAGGATTAATATCTGTATGTACTGAGGATTGCGCCTAACAAAATATCTGTTCTAGATTTTCATATGCTAGCAATTAATGCTTGAATGTGACCCCAGGAGACATTTGTTGCCGCGCATTAAGAGGCAATCGGAGGCAATCGGAGGCAATAATCTAGTTGCGGGGTATAATTTTCTTTCTTGAGGTGGAATTTAATTGGTGTCGAAGATATCATTAAAAAAAGTATTGTTTTCTCTAAATAATTAATGCAAATTTCCAATGACTGCAAAACGTTAAAAATTGTTGCTCTGCCTCACTAGTATATGATACATAAAAATTAACAAAAGTCCACTCCAAAAATAATTTACCGGTACTGTCAATATAGAAGCAGAAAAATCAGACCAATCAAAAAAAAATGAGAAAAATTGAAAAGAAAGTTATACATTTTTAATGACATGAAAAACTTTGAAAATCACAAGACGAATTGGCAACTCACTCATGAGTCTGTGACTTCATTGCCTCACTATCCACTATACTTGTTTTCTTTTTATTGATAATATAAATTTCCAATTTTCCCCGGCCTAAAATCTTATTTCCTCACACAAGCATCCAAATTATATTGAAAGTAATATGTCTTTGCATGGATGCACTAATATATAGAGTAATTTTGTTCAGTTAAATAATGAAAAATTTGATTTTGATAAATTATTTATAGAAAAATCAATGGTTATAAATGAATATTCAGAACAAAGTGATCAATTCATCAAAGTTCATTAAAAAAATTGTGAAATTTCATGCACACAATATGATACAAATCATATAACCTGGCCGGGCAAAGGCATGGGGAAATCAAGTTTTCGGGGGGATAAAAAGGGAAATTAATGGGATAAGAATATAGCTAGCAATAATGATGATGAATAGTGAGGCAATGACATCACAAACTGATAACTGCTGAATTGTGTATTGATAATTTAAGTTCCATATTATATTCATATACTTTAAACAAAAATCATAACTTCCTTATTAGTTATTTAATTTTACTCAATTTTTTGCCTCTGTTTCTCTTGATTTTCTGCATTTATTAAAAACAAATTATTTTTGGAGTGAACTATAGCTTAATGTCACACTGCAAAATGCCAAGTTTCCTCAGTGGGAGGGGGTATAGATCCAGTTTACTAACATATTCAAATGTTATGCATAACTGTATTAAAAAAAGATATATTAGCACACCAAAAGCTTTCCCTATCAAGGCTTGCCCTACATAATTATATATAGCAACAAGTAATGTATACAGACTAGATTCCAAGTATACTGTAGTTCATTTATTAAAAGAATACCTCATTACTATAGGTCCCCAGAAAAAGAAAAAGAAATCAAAATATGTGAATATGACAGTAAACTGGTCTATTAAAGGTAATACAAAGTTTTGGTATGGGGTCGTGATTTTGGTTCAAATGAACATATTTGAAGCATATGTGATCCTACGATATTCAGTGATCGTTGTCGCGGTTGAAATCGAGTCTAAAGTTATGAAATTGTAACTAATACACTCTTTTTGTTGTATAGCTCCCTCTCAAGGTCAAGATATTAATTAAGCTATAAAACAATGTTTCTTGACTAAAATCTACCAATTTGCTATTCTCTTTTGGAAGTTATATATCACATCTACATATTCTGAGATTTTCATGGTCGCAGCTACCATTGTATGGCCGTAGGCGCTATTTGAAATTTATCAAAATTTACCGGGAGCACCGGTAAATTTTTATATTCAACTTTTCTCGAAAGCAGAAGAGTTTTAGAGGCTAATTTTTCTAGTGGTTATAATACATTCACAGGGGTATCCAAATATATCCAAATTGTAAAGAATCACTATCCACCCAATTTTCAAAATTTCCCAAAACTTTGTATTACCTTTAATATCTGAGTAATGTTATCATGTTCTTGGTGCTTGAGAATATATTCCAACTCTCATTAGCTCAGGCACCTCAAAATGTTTGGTTTATAACGGTCACATATATCTCTACCGTAGAACTGACAGAGGCAGCTAGGCCTCCTCCATCCAATTTTTTGCCACTCCTAGCTCACTCTCACAATACAAGAAGATCTATATTACTTGGATGAGGCTGGCAGGTTCTCAAACTTTTTGCAAATCATGATTTTTGTTTAGGTTATGGTTATAAGTATAACTGTGTGCTTAAGTACTTTTTTTATAGTTTTTTTCAGTTACGCCCCCTTTATAATATCAGACAAATCACCATCTATAGCATAATTCTAATTGATAGTGTAATCCAATCAAAGAGTCAACCCCACAGTCCGATGACAGTAATTAAAACAAAAATGGGTTCAAAGATATCACCACAAAGTTTTGTGAGGGTCATGTCAATTAATAGTGGAATAAACCAATCAATCAATCAATCATCAATCAATCAATAAATGAGACATTATAATTATAGTCAAACATTTAGCCACTCAATCAACCAATTAGCCACTCAATCAACCAATCAGCAAAAACCACAATATAATAATATCATCATCCAGTTAATGACCACCAATTCAATTTTTTTTTTTTTCCTCTTCCCTTTCCATCCGTTCGGCAGAGACAATCCTAAAATTAAGGAATACACTCCAACTTCAATCCATCTCTATCAATAACTTCATTTATATGGAAGCACAAAAATAAGAGAAAAAGCTTGATCAAAATCATGCCAATGATAAGGGAGTTTATATTGATGCTTGAAATATGAGATCATCCATGTGATCGAATCACAAATTAGCAATTCGGGCAGTGGATTGTGAGGTAGTCATTATAAGAGTCTGGAACAACTCTCCCATTTATCGTGTAATTATATATGATTATAACTCTTTTTGGTCTAAGTGCCTTCTCCCTTGGAGCACTACCCAATATATAACATGGCCGGATAGAATATTATTATTGTTCCTCTAAACAAAATATAAGACCCTCCTGCATCATACGTTTCAAGAAATTGACATTTTAATCACTTTGTGTGTTGAAAAGAATGGTAAAGCAGTCCAGCACTTCGTCAGAGTGACATTACTGATTCAGTCAATTGGAAGTGCCATTACGTGTAGTGATTACAATTTTCAAAAATTCATAACTTTCTTATTTTTTGTCAGATTTAATTCAAACTTTCACCAGTCTACTTCTCTGACTTTTCTGCTTTCTTTTGTCTGTTAAGGTTGGATTTCCCTTTAAATGCTGAATGATAGACAAATTCCATTAAATAAAATATAAACTAAAATTACTGATCTATCACAACAAGTTCCTTTGAACATTCACTCCATAAAAGCAACCTAAAATGATGTACTGATAATGTGTGTTTTATAATAGAATTGAAATGTATGTTTAATGCTAGTATACCTTAAGGAAAGGAGACAATTTAGAAAGTCAGGAAAATAAATCACTCCAAACTTAGATTTCATTTCATAAATGTATTTATATATCCAATATATATTCCAATTCCACAGTCCATATATTCTCTAATTCTCATGGTAATTAATATTTGTACATAAATTTGGGAAATAAATTCTCCAAGATATGAAACCATGCAAGTAGGCAGAAACTGTGAACGAAATAAGTATGACATAGCTGTAACCAGAATGGCCGGGGGAAATCACAGTGTGGACAATAACACTTGATTAGTTCATATGATCAATGAAACATTAACACATTGTATAAGGGGGTTTGGCAACAGATAAGAAAGTAGTTTATTTAAGAGCAAATTTCTATTCAAGCTTCAAATAACATTGTTGAAAATTATTAGGCAAAACAACCTTTGTTGTTCATTTTTATTTCATTAGGGGGGGGGGGGTAGTAGCATTTGTGGATTATGTGGTGAATTGAATTTAAAACTACACATATTTTGGGGACCCATAACATAACCATAAAAAATGTTAAAATGCAAGAATTATTTTGGCCAAGACCTTTTTAGAGTTGTGTGTATAATGTATCAACTAATACATGATTATTTCAATTTACAACAAAAGGTATTGTATACACCAAGAAGTATATTGTTACAGATTTATCAACCAATATTAAAAAGGTGTAAAAATACACATTCCATACCACAACAATAAACATATACATACTTCCTATAAACACAGTATGATTTGTAAGATAAAATGGAATAGTCCAACATGTTTTAAAATGGAAGAATGCTATCAAATTTAAATAAATTACCGGTAGTCATTATAACACCATAAAAAAAAAATTGCAAGCGAAAAAATTTATCAATGAAACTGCTATTCATAAATTAACCGGGTTTATGAGTGACAATTCAAATCATTGAGTTTCTATTGCAAAAGGGGATTCAGCAAAAATATTGTACATTAAAAACATACATCTTGAAGTATGTAGTAAGAGTTGTTTCAAGGAAAAGACATGTGCAGTTTTTGTTTATTTGTCAACTAAAGTCCAATTACATTCATAATTGAATTATTGAAAACACACAAAAGGAATAAATCTCTATTCTCATTACATTTCAATTCCAAATATATACATACAGTACTCTAATTGTCGTAGAACACAGATTTTGTAGATATTTATCATCTTTCTTATCAAAAGTAAATTTAATACCACAGTCATAACATTTTCCATTCTACATTTTATCATTTTTGCATAACCCTGAGCATCCATAAGCAAAAACAGACTATGCTATCCATATTCAGTACCTACAAATTGTTTCCAGATTTCTTACAAATAATCAAAAGAGTTGAACCTTCTTCGTAAACTCTGTTTGAATAGAAACATAATAACTATAATCTAGCATGTCAATACATGTACCTTGTGAAGCTAGATAAATCACAGAATTGAGCACAAATTTAAGTATCATTTTCATTGATATATCACTGTACAGAAAATATGACTTAGCTTCTCTGTTCTCTTTGTAAATAAATCAATTGAACTATAACCTCTACATTGTCATACTTATACACATGTATGAAGAAAGTATCATAGATAAAAAACTAAAACTAAATGTATTTGCAATCCTATACACACACTATTTTTAATTGGAAGCAACTATTACAATAAGCATTCTACATGTATGTTGGTATGTACCTGTATATGGATTTTAAAAATATGCAATACAAGTGCATGTCTATTGCATTTCAGATTTACTGCATATGTTCTCATTTGATTAACTTTCACACAATCTAGTACTGCATATTATATATGACAAATCAACTGTCCATCTTTGGGTTGCAAGAGTCTTAATATCAAACTAAATGCCACAAAGCTGGAAGTTTAAAAATAAAGGATATTGTTTAGGCAGTACTGCCACCAGGCATAATGCCCAGTCAATAGGACTTCTCTATTCACATGTTTATACTTTTTTTCCTGATGTAAAAAATGATTCACCTTTTAATAAGATGAATTTTCTTCATGCTACTGCAACAAGATTAGAAATGTAATATAGGGGCAGGGGGTGTGCTCAGCTTACATGTACATCTACATATACTCAAACAATAAAAGGGGGAAAAAGCTGTGTATCATGTGTACATATATACACACAAACTTTTATAAACAATTCTTCATAAAATGTATAATAAAGAAAATATTGGTCCTGTTTTGACAAATTATAAACAGTTTACAAATGTCATCTTATCCAAACACAGAACAATTTTTGGCAGTGAAATTTGAAAGTAGATGTAACACAGAATGAGTATAGACTATAAATCAAACTAATTTCTGATCACACACAAGGTAGCATTGGAAGTATTTAAATTAAATGTTAATGGCCATTTGTTAAGTTTATTTTCTCACTATAACATATCAACATCTCATAGTTTGAGGTAATTCTATCTACTGGCTTGCGATGATATTCATATTAGCAAACCTTCCTATGCATCGCTTCATCATATCTGATATCATCAGATATGGGGATATGCTGTTTTATCTTTATTAAAGGTACTATATGTCCCATTTGCAGGCCAAAAAAATGAAAAGGTTAAATTCCTTCATTTGAAAGACAATGCTATTTAGAACTTCCCTCAAAACAAAAGGGCTTGCATGAAAATGGCTTTCAGTGGGAAAATAACTACCATTAGTTGTCGAATTGACTTAAGTAATTGCAATCACCTAAGTAATACTAATAGTCTGATTTTCAGACCCTTTTACCCAATGGTTAGTACGTTTTGTGCAGCACACAGATTCAATCAGTTTAGTTTTGGCCATTACAAGTAGTGGGTTATTGATGTAGACAAATGCACATGTAGTACCTGTAACAGCTCATTTTATGTATGTTATTACCAAAGAAAAAAAGATGTCAGTTAGTCACTCAATAGTGTCTGACGGTGAAGTCTAGAAGGTAAATGGGTTTCCTTGCATAATTTAAATACTACGACACTGCTAATGTTTAAATTTCACAGAAAGGACATACATGACATTCATAATTCCTGCAAAGTTCTACAGAATTTGATGTTGGCTCAGTGCAAACGGGACAAAGTATCTTTAATAGTATTGAGAATTGAACCTTGGAAGCTCAACTCATTTCATTTATTCAAAAAATAAGGCATGCAAATCTAATAATTCTTCTTTTCTCTTGCTTTCAATGGAATTAATGCATGAAATTTCTTTTAACACAATCAGTAATTCGCAATTTCATTTTTTAAAGTACAGTTGGCAAAATACAAAAATTAAGGTTTAATTTTTACTGAAGGAGTAAAAAGAACTATTCCAACAAATTGTATTCCAAATTTGTACAGACAGATGGAGCTGTGGCAACTATGATACGGTTACATCAACATGATTCTCTAGCTATTAGGAATGTCTTTTCTTATCCATCAACACAACCTCAAATCACAATAATGAAGGAAAAAAAAAAAAAATCACACACAATTACCAACAATCGATTATATTCTCACCATGTACGGAACAAAATGCTAGCAGCTGTCTAGTAGTTAAGTATTATTTGCATCTTATGATATCTATTGTGATGCCTCATCATAAATAGTAAACCATCTAAGAAACTAGATGGATGTTCGACTGCACGCAGTCGAAAATGATGCCTCCGCCATAGAGCTATATTTTACAAACCAAAACAGAAACAATTTTAATCAAGTTTGATTGTAAACCATTAACAGGTTCTCAGAATATCGTGATTACACGGATTCAGAGTGAGGCAATCCAACAAGAAGTTAATGAGTCATCTGATTCAGGACAAGATCACCAACGAGGAGATCATGGAGGTCCTCACGAGGGCTGTTGCCCATGAGAGTGAACGTCCGCCAGAAGTTGACGGGAAAAACACAAAAGACCAACTCTGTCATTGGAGTGACTATACCACCAGACAAAACGAAAACAACTCTAGAAGAAAGTATGTCAGAAAACAAGAAATGCCATCATTTAACATTTTAACATGGTTGAAATCATGTTGTGCCATAGTATATCAGGGCTGTCAACCCTCCCACATTTGGAGGGAGTCTCACGCCACCACGCTCATTCTCCCGCCGCCTCCAAAGCTCGTAGCGGGAGACTCCCGCCACCACGCCTTCCTCCCGCTCTCCCGCCAACGATGTAGAATCTCTTGGTTTATGAAAAAACCTCCTGCCAAACTGTACCGTATACCCCAAAAAAAATTTGCTCTAGTAGTTTAAACACTTGACTGGAGATGCCAAGGTCATGGGTTCAATCCTCAGTCACCATGGCATTCATGTCCTTATAAAGATAAAGTCGAGTTCTCGTCATGCATTCCATTGCATTGTGAAAGAAACGTTGTGGAATCGATCAGAAAAAAGTTAATAATATAGCATATAAGTATTGGTGTGTACTGCAAGGTTAAAGAATCATCAAGAAGAAATTTGGCCCAGTCTTGGTAAAGTAACAAGCACTGTACACAGAAAGATGTATATGGGACTACACAAACATGTGGGATACAAATCGAACATCATTTTTAAGCTGTTACTTGTCATATATTTAGAATATGAAGGCATTTTAAGAGCCATGCTTTTAGTCAGGGAACATTTTTTCTCTTAAGTTCTTTCACAATTTCACTTCTCCCAGAACTCAACGTTCTCTTTAAAGGGTGAAGTCTACCCTTATATCAAAGAATATTATTAGAAAAATAGTATGAGTGGAAATGAATCTGTAGTTCCACCCTAAACATGATAATATCAACTTGTATATCTCTTTATTTATGAGATAATCTATATGAATATTGTACATAAAGGCCATACAAATATAAATTCTTTACATTTCGATATACACATAATATGCTTTGAAAAGTCACCGATGATATGCTTAAAACATCTCTTTTTTCCATGAAATATAATAAACATTCAGAAAAAGTCTACCCTATTATTTAGTTTGTGTTAATAGAAGCAGAAAAAATAAAGAAACAGATCAGTGAAAGTTTGATCAAAAATCATTTAAAAATCATATAGCTAGCTGGGAACATTTAAAGCTGAGATTGATAAAACACAAAATGGCAACTCTATGATGTACAGTATATGTCAATATCCTCTACCAATCCTCTGCAATCATTGTATGTATGATTTTACACAACCCCTATTTGTAACCGATCTGTAACTTTATCAGTAACTAAGCAAAAAAAATGGAAATACATGAAATTTACAGTCCAGAGCAAGAGGAGAGGATTTTGCAAGAAACAGAATGCCACAGATTTACTGATATGTGTTTCTTTGATTACCGGGTACAAATTCAAAAATTCAAAAATATCTTATTCCTAATTGGGCATTGCTTAAACTGTCACAAATCTGTATCTTTCATTTATTCTGCTTTTATTAAAAGAGATTATAAGATGATGACGTGGATCCTAATCAAATGATTGGTTGAAAGTGTACACGTGACCAGGGATTTATTTTGCCAAACGTGTAAGTTTGGATAATGACCGGTCATTATCCAATTCTAATGACCGGTCATTAGTAAAATCATATTATAAAACATCATTTTATAAAAACAAATAAAACATAATCTTATAACACATCATTTTGTTTGGGCATTAGTAAAATTACCCACACTCGGTACCTTCAAAACAGTCCAAACACCCTCGGCCACTGCCTCGGGCGTGTAATTCTTACTACTGCCCTCACTGCTGTGTATTATTTGTATACTTTATACCAACATGGACTTTCCTTTTTAAAATAACATCTTGTAAAACTTGCTTCCATCTGTCCAAGCCAAAGGTAGGAAGGAAGCAAGGTTGGACGAGTCAGCACTTCTCATGTCTCTCCTTCTGATCCACAATGTCCTTTAGAAGAAGAGCTAGTTCAGAGCGGTCAACTTTATCACAAAATTGTTCTCCTGCAGAAAATAGATAAAGGAAGTAAAGTACAGAGTCTATTAAAGCAAGAGATTGATTCTGTAGCCTTAAAGTGAAAATAAAAGTTTTGGATCAGAAGGAAAGCAAACGTCAGAATAAAGATTTCATACAGGCTCCTTCATAGATCAGAAAAGGTGACTGCACTGTAATGCCTAGGTCACATTTGCTCTACGGCTAGGATACGGCGGCTAAAGGCCCCCAAAATCAGGGTCACCTCAGGGTCATCTTAGGGCGTATCCCTATCTTTACAGGCCGTACAGGTCACTGCGGGATTATAGCGCGGAGTTATAGCTTTTTTCATTTCTAGGTTCGCCGTAGCCCCAATAGTAATTAGACAATTAAACACACCTCACGTTTTCCATCTCCACAAATTAACAATACGCCGTGCAGCTACCCTAACATATGTGACTGCTACCATCTGTGACCGTGAGAACACTGCGGCGGAACTATAATTACTATTAGCCGTAGATATTTTAGACCCCACGGCCGCGGTGGCAAATGTGACCTAGGCATAATACCTATGACAAAATATCATTTAATTGATGATTACATATAAGCATTATACTGCAAGCTTATTTATACACGTCTCTCTATGCTTACATATTTGAATGGAGCCAAATTTATTCCAACATTTTCAGTCTATCAACAACAAAAAATTAAAAAATATTATTTACCGGTAACCAAAAGTTTATTGAGAATCATATTGCTCAAAGGTAACCAGTTCTTTCCTCATTCCTCAACATGCCTTCCATTTGTACAACTCAAGTTAAATAGAAGAGAAAAAGGAATGAAAATATGGAGCATACCATTCCATGAGAGGTTGTGTAGTGCTTTATCCAGTGAGGGACAATCTCTGTTATATTGACAAGCTCTCTTCATCAGCTCACAGAGGGCATCCTCTCCATTTGCATCTAATCAAACAAAGAAATAGTGACAAATGTGAATCTACAAACCAAGAGAGATATTAAGTCTACATTGACTGTCAATTCATTACATTGAAATTCGATAACAATATACAGTGCTTCCCAGTAAAATGAAACCGAGAAATATTGATGCTTTAACATAACTCAATCACAATTATAATTAATAAATGACACATATTTGTGAAGCTTAGATCCTCTTCTTTCATTTGATGCAGTGCTTTAAACAACAAAGAAGACGAAATATTTCATGCATGGTTGATCGTCAATGAAACAGAGTTTGTTGTTTGTTGCTACGGCAGGTAGCCAGTGAAAAGGAATTTGTTTTATGAAATTATGTAAATGCATTACTTTAAACAAACAGAACTTTGTTATTCCTGGCTCATTTTTCCTGATTGAGGTGCCATATGAAATGGCAGAAAATGAACCTTCTGGAAATGTGATTTTCTCTTTGAAATTCAGATACCTTTCGCCAAATGACTTTTTGGTACCCTTTCTTCAAGCTTGTTTTTAACCACTCATACGTGAAATATGCATCATATGAGTAGCATCAAATGAAAGAGGAGGATCTAAGCTTTACAAATATGTGTCATTTATTAATTATAACTGTGATAAAGTTATGATAAAACATCAATAATTCTTGGTTCGTTTTTTCTGGGATGCACTGTACTGTTCATTAACAGGACTTTAAACAATGAAAGAAGGAGAATATCTTTCCCACTATTTCAGCATCTAATTAATAGTCTGGCAAGACTTTCATCCACCACTCTTGACCCACATGTAAGAGCCAGTAGGAATGTAATAAGAAGGAATTCCTTGAATGCCACAATCAATGTTAGGTGGTGGTCTAGCCAAGACAAAGTCAAATTTGGAACACCTTTAGCACCACTTTGTGACTAATATTAGGCCTATACAATAATATGAGTTTTCATTGGCTTCATACATGTAAAGTATACCAGTATTGACTGCTTCAAGGGCCAAGGTTAGCAGTAAGTAAATTTAATGCCAACAGTTGCGATCAATCAGAATCTTGAAATGCAGTATATTATACAAATATACCAAGCTGTGAGAAAGAATAGTGAAAATTATTTATCTGAGGAGGGACTGGCAAAGTACTATTGCAGACCCTCGGAAGATATAAAGTGCGTCCCAGAAAAAACGAAACCGAGAAGTATCGATGTTCTATCATAACTTAATCACAACTATAATTAATGAATGATACATATTTGGAAAGCTTAGAGTCCCCTCTTGCATGTGATGCTACTCAGATAATGTATATTTCACGCATGAGTGATTAAAAGCAATTTGAAGGAAGAAAACCAAAAAGACATTTGGCGGGCGGTATCTGAATTTCAAAGAAAAATTCACATTTCTAGAAAGTTGAGTTTCTGCCCTTTCATATGACACCTCAATCAGGAAAAATAAGGGAGGAATGACAAAGTTCTGTTTGTTTAAAGTAGCCCTTACATTTTCATAATTTTAACAAACGAATTCGTTTTCACTGGGTGCCTGCCGTAGCAAAAAGCAGATTTGACAAAAGACTTAACTCCGTTTCGTTGACAATCAGCCATGCATGAAGACTCTCGTCTACGGCTGATTGTCAACGAAACGGAGTTAAGTCTTTTGTCAAATCTGCTTTTTGCTACGGCAGGCACCCAGTGAAAACGAATTTGTTTGTTAAAATTATGAAAATGTAAGGGCTACTTTAAACAAACAGAACTTTGTCATTCCTCCCTTATTTTTCCTGATTGAGGTGTCATATGAAAGGGCAGAAACTCAACTTTCTAGAAATGTGAATTTTTCTTTGAAATTCAGATACCGCCCGCCAAATGTCTTTTTGGTTTTCTTCCTTCAAATTGCTTTTAATCACTCATGCGTGAAATATACATTATCTGAGTAGCATCACATGAAAGAGGAGACTCTAAGCTTTCCAAATATGTATCATTCATTAATTATAGTTGTGATTAAGTTATGATAGAACATCGATACTTCTCGGTTTCGTTTTTTCTGGGACGCACTGTATAATTTCCATTATTCTTACGAACTAAATGCTTGGTATATTCGTTTGACTTAATGAATGGTTTTAAACTGTATTCTTATGTCACCCACATTTGGCCGGGTATTGGAGAAGTTTTGAATTTGTCAATTTAACCTGCGCACAATTATATTAACTCGCATTTAATGAGATGCGCTAATTGCGCATTATTTTTTGACTGAACATGACGTGATGTCACAATCATGCTTTTCTACCTGAAAATCTCATAGAGCATGCGCAGAGTTCTGCCCATGAAAAAATAGTGGAAAATATTCGGAGCTCTGGCAGAGATTTGTTTCAAATAGTTTAGTTTAGTTTGTTATATTCTTTAGTATTTGTACGATTTGTTGTTATTATACTCATCATGTTCATACTCCGCTATTATCCCTATCTATATGTAACATATGTTTTATGGACCACTGCCTTGTGCAGCTGAGTCTGAAATAAAGTTCTGAATTGAATTGAATTGAAATTATATTTGATCACGTGACCATCAATTGACCAATCATGTATTTAGAAAACTCATGAATATTCATAGAAGGGATATAAAAAGTAATATATTACCTTTAGGCGGTACTATACAATGAGCTATAATATTTCTAAGGCATGTGACTCCCTCTGAGTTCTCTCTGTTCTGCTTTTTAGGAGGCTGCTCCTCTCCAATCTTGTTGTCGATGGATTGACCTCTGACATGGGATGAAGAAGGGCGTCATATTAACAGTGAACTTTGACATACAAAAAAAAGCTTTTTTTCTTCTTTATTTTGTGACCTTTTCAAAACTGCACAGAGGCTATTTTCTTTTTGATTGTATTGGAAGCCGACATGCACACATTTCTCACTGCCTCATGCATGACAACGATTGTTAAAGTAGGACATTTTGAAAACAACAATACGTCTCAAAAATTAGCCCTAGAATCCAAATGCATCCCACAAAATTGATGATCTTCTTCTTTTTTTTTAACTTGAAAAAAGTTTTCTACTCAATAAAACATAAAACATTTTACAGATCTCAGCTGTGGTGGGTTTTTGTTGGGCCACCCTGTATATCACTCATATGGTATGATGGTTGTATCAAGATAAACTATGAAAACTATCATTTAGAATTTCTCAATTGCAATTTCTTTTCTTTTATATACATTTGTGAATATTAACTTGGTAGCATATTAATGAGTAAGGTTTCACTTTAATACCTGGTGAGAATTCTTTTCCTCACGATTGGATTGTTAGCCTTAGCAACTGGTTTTAGCATGACCTTTTTGTCAGGTATCCTCATGGCGGTCAGCTGCTCGCTGTGAATCTGTTTAGCATCATCAAGCATGTTCTGAAATAAATACAAGGTCACAAACATTTAGAATCATCTGCTCACCGAAAACGAATAATAATATTGCCCAATACTGAAGAGAAGTGTACTAATCAGATATTTTATATACAGTGCATCCCAGAAAAAGTGAAACCCCAAAACAAACAGTGATTGTGAGAAAAGTAGAAAACTTTGAAATTATTTTTTGCTTATCATAAAAAGGGACGCTTTCAATTATTCCTATGATTGCATTAATCCATGCATGCTTCACCGAGCAAAATTGTTTTAACTTTTGAAAATGGCATCCATTTGTGCCACATTTACACAGTGAACACAACTGCATCATTACATACGAACATGACGTTAGGGAAGTGTAAGCTTTAAACAAGGGAAGCACTCTCGGCGGTCTCGCCTGCATTACGCAATTCAATATGATGAACAATTGAGGTTGGGACATTATTTATAGGCAGGGTGGCCCATTAGCAGGTGCCAAAATATGAAATCCTCTGAATATAATCAGCATTATGAAGTGAATATTGACCAAGAATCATCAGGGGAATTATTTAATATTTCTTTTACTAAGATTGATAACTTTCATGAAATATGAACAAATACCGTAATTAACGTTGTATAAACCGCCCTCGTGTATTAACCGCACCCCTCTTTTTCGCCTTTAAAAAAAAAAAAAAAAATAGAAGAAAAATTGGAGGAATTATTATTATAAACTACATATTGAAATCTATCGGAAAGATTACTTTCAAACCAAGATGACAGACAAATTTGAGTGTTGTTCTAGTTTCCAAGTGGCGAGTCAACACACCGATTACTGAGCTGGGAGACATTGCCAGGCATAGCGCCAGGTGGAGGGGCATAAATCGAAACTTTAAACAATTTTTTTTTTTTCCTTTTTTTTTTTTTTGGGGGGGGGGGGGGGTGTACCGTGTATAAACCGCACCCCCGACTTTGAATTTTTTTTCGGCGGCAAAAAGGTGCGGTTAAAACACCGTTAATTACGTTAACAAAAATTGATTTATTAATTCTCATGTTAAGTTGTGAAAAACATCATTCAAGTTAACTGACCTTTGACCTTGACTTTAAGACCTGGCATTGGTGTCATATGATTTGTGATGCTTGATAACGCTTGGGTACAAGTTTCATAGAATTTGAACAAACACTTTTGAAATTATGCTAAAAATTCAAAATCTTTATGTTGATGCCACAACAAAGTCCAAGTTTGCAGACCTTAAATGACACTTGACCTTGACCTTGACTCCTAAAAGACTAATCACATAATTGATGATACTTGATAACCCTTATGATCAAGTTTCATGGAATAGGGATGTATACTTTTGAAATTATGCTAAACATTCAAAATCTTAATGTTGATGCCACAACAAAATCTAACTTTGCAGACTGAAAATGTCCTTTGACCTTGACTTAATAGTGACCTGAACTTCTCCGTACATGATTGAGGATACTTGATAACCCTTTAATCCAAATTTCATTGAATAAGAACTTATGCTTTCAAAATTATCTTTAAAATTCAAAAACTAAACCTCGGGTTAAGTTTTTGATGATGATGCCACAACATCGTCTAAGTTTGTTGACCTGAAATGACCTTTGACCTTGACTCTGTGACCTGAAATTCTCCTCACATGATTGGGAATACTTGATCCAAGTTTCAGTGGATAAGAACTTATACTTTCAAAATTATATTACAAATTCAAAAACTTAACCTTAGGTTAAGTTTTTGATGACGACGACGCCGCCGCCGTCACCGGAAGAGCGGCGCCTACAGTGTATGTCTCGCTTTTTGCTACGCAGGCGAGATAAAAATTATTATGCAAGTTTTCCATTGTATGATGGTGTGCAACTGAATAAGCAGTACTAAAAATAGGGGCAAATTCCCATTTCTGGAATGACAGAGGCGTACTAACTTGGATTTTCCAAAATCAATAAATATCCCTGGAGCGATGAAAAAGTGCCCTTTTATTGATTGGGAAATGGTGCGCATCCTGGGAAATAATTTCCCATTCTGATGGTTTATTTTCTACCTCAAAAATCATGTGCCCATTGAACCATGTTTTTTCCCCATTATCAAAATGTAAGGTGCCCCTTACTTTGGATATTTTGGAAATATCACTGGACTGTCTAATTTCCTCTTCAAAGAAGTTACAGTTCTGAAAAACACTCTATTCATAACAACTGCAGACCCATTTTAGGTTCAAATTATGCCCTGCATGTTTACCTTCACAATCGACAATACCTCCACTATACTTTATTCTATGATGCTGGCAATAATGTCTTGCCCTCATTATTAAAAGAAGCACATGAAAACAATCTTCTAATTTGGTTTTAATTAAAGTTAATGTTTCCTTCAGGTCATGTTCAGTTATTTTCATGTGTGATACTAACGTTTTCAACCATCATATTAAACCAGGTTCACTGTTTAAAGCAAATCTGGCACAAACGGATTTTGACATGCAATTTTCAAAACAATATTGCTCAGTGAAGCATGTGTGGATTAAAGTCATCAATGTATCATTGGAAAGCATATTACTTCTACTTTATGACAAGCAAGGAATCATATACACATGGGAATGAAGTGTTATAGTTCTCAATTGGTTGTGATTTTACCTTATCTAGCATGATTGCAGGTGAATGAAGCTCAGTGTTTGGTGCTGAATTCTCTCTTAACCAGGGATGTGAGCATAGTTCTTCTATGGTAAGCCTCTCTGTTGGATCAACCCTTAGCAGCCTGTCACAAAATGATGTACATATGGTTTCATATTAATAATAATAATAATATTGGATTCTTATATAGCGCACGTATCGACCTTGCAAGGTCTTCAAGGCGCTCTAATATTACCCTAGCTACCCTGGCTAGCTAGGCTGCTGATTTCGACGCTCACAGCATTTTAAGGAATTTCTTCCTACCGGTACCCATTTAACACCTGGGTGGAGAGTGGCAAGTGTAGATCAAAGAACATTAGTGGTGAAGCGGGCCGGGACTCGAACCATGGACCCTGTGATTCAACGACTTATGCACTACGCCACAACACCTCTATTATAGTAATACATTATACTTTCTTGGCACCTTATGCCCCTTGAGACATACATATAATTGAACTTTGTAAATGACATTAAAAAAAATGTTTCTGCATTTATTGATAAATCAAATACAAAACATTCAAATAACAGGAGTAATAATAACATAATGAACCAAAGTAACTGTGCCTTTATAAGGAAGGGTAGGGACAAGAATGGGTAGACTGAGATAGTATAGTACCTCTTTTATGGGGTACATTACGTTTGAAGATATTAGCAGAAGGATGGAGAGAGCTTATTAAAATGATCAGAAAGTAAAGATTATCGACAGTTTTGTCTAAATTACATTGGAAATATAGGAAAGGGAAGGTTTAAGATATACCTTTTGACAACATCTTTAGCCTCATCTGATATAAGCGACCACTCCTCTGCAGGGAATTCATACTGTCCAGCCATGATCTTATGCCTCATGTCCTTAGAGAGTTGTCTACTGGGTGTGTCAGGGTAGAACGGTGGATAACCACATAGCATGATGTAGATGATCACTCCCAGAGACCACATATCACATCCCTAAAAGAAAATACACACAGTCATCATTAATTGATCTCAAAAGTGGCTCAAAGATATGGCATATAAGACAACGCACTCACAAAGTAGTTTCTACATCATGTTCTTCTTCACTTTTCTTTATCTCCTTTTTTATATAAAAATGAGTTAGGGAGATCAAATAATAATAAGAAGTAAGAATTTAAATATTATTTTTAACAATTTACTCATTCAAGTTCAGTTCATTAATTTGATGTCATTTAATATGAATCTTTTTATATATTGTATTTTACATTTGTAAAACATTGCCCAATTTGGCATTGTAGGCCGCGATGCATTGTTGTTCTGTTATTCTCAATAAAACCATTATCAATTCAATTCAATTAACTCTAGCTGTGCCGGTGTAATGTATGATACAAAGAGAATAGCTATTTTCAATCACACATTTGTACATGTATATGGTGGCCAATGCATATTAATGTTTAGAGCAGGAATCAAGCTTTTTAAATAACTATAACACATTTAGTTATTAAATGCTATTAAATGCTTTAGCATTAAAGAAAAGGACTAAAATGAAACTCAAACAAAAATGTTCATGCATGATTGTATCATCTGAAAGGATATCAAAGTTCCTACAACTTTAGTACACAACAATTTAAAGGCATCGTTTTATATAAATCTGAGATGCACGGCCCTACGTGTTATCAGTGCCTGTGATATGGTGTAATATTGAAGCCCTACAAAATTTGCGCTTCAAAACAATCAAGAAGTGCCTCAAAAAAGTAAAAATCTTTGAGTGACCGGTTTCACCATTCTCGTTTTCCCCAATAGACTGTAGTGTTATAAAAAACGTTTGGAAAACGCAAAATTTGCTTTTCGATATCCAATCATAAATATCTTGATAATTAGACAGGCGATTGGTTTGTTAAAGTCATGGGGTTCCTGACTGACCTAAAGGTTTATAATTATCATTGCAGCATGAACTAAATCCAGGATTTTGTTTCAGAATCCAAGACAATGTTACCAAGTCACGTTAACAATCCAACTCCTTTCAATGCTGTTTTGCATTTTCATTTTGAAAAAGGATAAAGTGACATTAGAGTTCGGTGGATTGAGAGTTTACCTTGTCATATGTATAGGGTCTTGGAGAGGTTTGAATGAGGTTTTTCTGCTCTCGTCTCTGTCTTTTCTGTGCTTCAAGAACCTGTTAAAAGAATAGATATCTCAATATTGTAGTCCTTTAATTGCAGAGCGATGCTTAAACAATCATGAATATCTGTACAACTAGCAACAGAAACATGGAAGAATTATTACCATCAATCCTTAGTACTACAGCTTAATTATAATAATAATAATAGTGTAAACTTATAGAGCGCACACACCGTCCAGGGACGCTCATGGCGCTAGCTCAGCAACAGTTCTCTTTAATACAGGTTTGTACAAGTAAACTAAATGTTTATTTGACAGTAGAGTTATAGAGTTATACCTATACCTATACCTATGGCTAGTTTTGTCATGAATTTCCTATAACACCTGAATTAGTCTGTAGAAGCTAGGGTCAATCCTAGGGGGGCTGTGAACCTTTCAGAATCATCCTAGCTAGAAAATTGGAGAAGGGAACTTTAGAAATATAAGGGCTGAAGGGAGAAACTTTATTTCTCCTGTTAGGATTATATTTTAGGGTATACCAGGAAAAGGGAATTCGGTGGCAGGTGTGCCCTTTGATAGTTAATGTGATTCACATTTAAAAAACATGTAAACTCCATGCATCACTTATTGATATATTGATATAACAAACATATTTCCCTCTTTAAGTAAAATACAACCTTCATAGCAAACTAATATCTAAAAGAAAAACAGAAAAGTCAGAGAAAATTCAGTGAAAGTTTGAACGAAATCAGACAAAAAGTACCGTAAGAAAGTTATGAATTTGTGAAAGTTGTAATACTTCAAATTGACTGAATCAGTAATGTCACTGTGATTTAGTGCTGGACAGCTATCCCATTTGTTCTTAAATACACAAACTAACTAAAATGTGTTTTTCTTTTCTTCAGAATATAAGACACAGGAGGGTCTTTTCCTTCTAGAGGACCAGGGGAGTGTTTCACAAAGACTAAGATCAACCTTAAGTTGGACTTAACTATGACAGGCCGTTCATGCCAGTGTTTGCTCTCACCATTGTGATCTTTGGGTGATATCTTTTCCTTCAATAATGAATTATTTTAAAAAATGTAAATTCTGTAGATTTGTGACCATGATTTGTAAGTCCCTTGAGAGACCAATGCCAGTAAATGGTGAGAGCAAATAGTGGCATATAGGCCTGCCATAGTTAGTCCAAGTTTAAGCTGTGTAATAATGTGATATCTATGATATATTTCAAGTACCAGTAACACTTGCCAAAGGGAGAAGGTGTTTTGCAGAAAAACAGTAATTATTGTTGCTTTTCTACATGACATACAGGAGAATTGTCAATGAAGACGTCACGATCCACTGATAACAGTGCCAATTAGAGTTTTGCAATATGTTTCTCTGCTTTCATACAAATGAATGTATGACAAACGTTGGATTGCTCTTTAAATTCAAAAATGAAGTTTGTATGCCAATTGTGCAATAGGAGTAAGACTGGTACTGACCTGAGGTGCTACATAGTATGGAGTAAAGTGAGGGGTCATCAATGTTCCATCATCCACCTTAGCAAATCCAAAGTCTGATAGCTTGACCGGTGAATCCTGCAAATTAATAGTCATCAAGGATTTTACAATGAGACAGTGGCCTAAATCAAGATGGAAACACAGATGCCAAAATAGGTATGCTGATACAATTAAATGCCAACAGGATGAAAACTTAGCTACCTATTATGTACTTATTGTTCATAAAATGAGGAGGATTACATTTTAGGTTCCATGTTATATTCCGATAGCATTAACCCTATTTAGCCCAGGCTATTTTGAAACTGCATAGCCCGGGGGGGGGGGGGGGGGGGGGGGGCTTCTAAGGCCCCCCCCCCCCCTATGATCTCGGCCGTGAAACGCCCGATCGCCGCGAAAATTTGAATACATGTCAAGTGAAGTGTATAGAATACTATGGTAATTTCAAATTTTTGAAAAATTCATTCATTTGCATATTTATGGTAATTTATGCAAATAAGGTCATACAATTCACATTTTTGCCCATAAATCAGACATTATTCATATTTAAGCATTCTTTCTCACTACATATATTTGTTAGACCATTTGGAATAATAATACAACACAAAAAATTGAAAAACCAGGGTTATTCCTTATGTTATCTATTGTTTTGATAATTTCTTATGTATTTCTTTGTTTTTTTAACTTATGTATTTTATTGTTTTTGTTGTTTTATTTCATTTCCAACTATAATTCAACTATTTTGACCCCAAAATAAACACCTAAACTATAAACAAGACCAAATAACCAATGTTTTATCTCTTTATTTGAAAAATGAGATTTCCATGTTTTGTACACAAATCACAAAAATGAGCGATTTTCGGGCTGACATGCAAAGACAAAAGGACACGTGACTTTGTAATGGTAGGTCCGATTTTCAAAAAAATTCTTTCGAAAGATGCGCAAGACTGGAAAGAAAAAAGTCACAAAATTTCAGTGCAAGATTTTCTTGCGTTAAAAAATTATCGCGAAAAATGTCGAGGGGGGGGCTTCTAAAGCCCCCCCCCCCCCCCCCCCCCCGGCTAAATAGGGTTAAAAGTAAGCAACATTTGTACCAGTTAATTCCCTATTTTTCAGTGGGCTCTGTGTTATGTGATCTTTTCCCCAAGCTAGTAAACGAGCCATGGGGGTCAGATCCAATCCCAATTTTTGTCATGAGACTGGATTTGGTCATGTACTAATGAGGATGTTATAACTACACATTCAATGAAAATCGCAAATATGGCCTGTAATGTATCACTAGAAACCAGGAAGCTTGCAGATGACCATCGTATCAGTTTTAGGTCAACTTCAATGCATTTGACCAGTGCATACTTTAGGGTCAAGGCTGTGAATCAAAGAGTTACTGAGCCAAACCACAAAAGATGGAATGTTTGTCCCAAAAGTTCAACATTTCAAGTTACTTTTACAGTTATTCATCCCTCTACTATCATTTAGCAAAATATGTACCTTGAGGTATGAACAATTATGATAACTTTATTTGTTATCATTTTAATATGTATATGATCATTCCTGTTTTTATGCACATTTAAAGGGATCGTTTAACAGTGTTAAATCTGAGATACACGGTCCTACATGTTACCAGTGTCTGTGATATGGTGTAACATGGAAGCTCCAGAAAAAATCGCGCTTCAAAATGATCAAGAAGTGCCTCAAAAAAGTTAAAATCTTTGAGTGACCGGTTTTACTATACTCGTTTTCCCCAATAGACTGTACGTAGTGTTATGAAAACCATTCAGCGAACGGTTTTCAAAATTTGTAATTCCAATCATTAATATCTTGATAATCAGACAGTCGATCGGCTTGTAAAAGTCACTGACCTAAATAAATTATCATTGCAGCATGAGCTAAATCAAGGATTATTTCTAAAGGATCTAAGACAAAGTTACCGGATCCCTTTAATGTAAACATTGCATTATTGGTCCTCGGATTACTGCATTGTACATATCGGTAGTACATGTTAATATTAATAAACCGATATTGAATTGAATTGAATTGAATTGAAAGTTTTAAAAAGTTGGTTCACCTCAGAGTTGTCTTTGAGTAATAGGTTCTCAGGTTTCAAGTCCCTGTGAGCTATGTTTAGACTGTGACACCGTAACACAGCTGATGCGATCTAAACCAAGAACAAACAGAAGAAAAATCACCTACTAATTCACAATTCAATGAATGCAAGATGACATAATTATGTCATATACACTGTATATGACTGAGAACATTGCATCTTACTGCAATGTGGGAAGGACAAGTCAAATCTTCCTCAGAATGGTATCTAACAACATCCCCCCCCCCCTTTTGAGTAAGAAAATCAAGTAAATCAGGAAAAAATCTGGAAAATTGCGGGGGGGGGGGGGGGTTGGGGGGAATCGGGGAGGGGGGGTGGGGGGAAGAAGAACATAAATTAGGAAACCGATTTAAATTGGATAATCTTCAGGCCTGGTAAAATCATAGTTCTCCTGATTTTCAAAGGTTTGTTACTCCCAAGATTCATAAATCTAAAGGTTTGTATTTCTGAAAATGAAATTGGGGTCATAATTCTGTACATGACCTAGAACCCTATGTTGTTGTGTTATAGTAAAACACCTTTGAAATAACATACTCTATTTCATTTTTTGAATTACGAACCTTCAAAATAATGAACCCTATTTCACTTTCGTGATTATGAAACTTTGGATAAACCAACTTTGGAATAACACAACATATGTCCAGCAGGGGTGATAGTGAGAGTTTTAAAAAGAAAGAGGTTTTAGAAATTTGAGCAAAGCGAGGCGTTCAAGCAAGTCATGAAAACCAGATTTACATTGATCTTATGGACTATCCATTTTTGGAGGAAAAAAATCATGACAATTTTTTTTTTTAATCACATGAACCAAATCAAAATTTTAAAAATCAGGAAAAGAAATCAGGCCTGGTTCAGAATTATAAACCCCCTAGTATGTGAAATTTGTGTTCCAGATTTACAAACCTTCAGAATTATTATCCATTATAAAAATGAGTCCCTCCAATTCTCCTTTCAACAGATGTAACAGACATTAGATGAATTTGGTTTAATATTTGAGAAGAGTCAGCACCTTGACATGCTCCACATCTCAATACAACTGACTGAAGCTACACTGTACAACACCTACATGTATCTTTTAAATCAAAGTCCTGTGGAAAATGCTGCTTCATATAGCAAGCAAGTCATAATGGAAACCAAGTCACTCGATTATTTCTATTTTTTTTACTGGAAAAGAAGAGAAAGCTCATGAAAAAGCTCAAGTATATACTAAATCAAATAAAAAATGACATTAGTGTTGTTTGTCATTAATTATTTTCATGTATCGATCAGGCATAAATGTTCATTTTTTTTCTGCCCTTTCTCTATTTCCATCTTTTCTAAGCGCATCTATAGGGACTTTCTTTGTGTGATATGCGCTATACAAATGAGGTTCATTATTATTATTATTATTATTATTACTAGTAAAAACTGATCCAATTCTATATTTCAGAATTGCTTTTGATAGCCTACTGTATTTGGAAACAAGATAGCATTTCTTGGATATGTCTTTATTAGTACTATGAGAAAGAATGTAATTCCAAAGGTTTACCTGTTTAGTAAGAATGACTGCCTGCCTTTCAGTGAACCGTTTCTGTTTACTAATCCGATCAAATAATTCACCACCATCCATCAGCTCCATAACAACAAGAAGACGACTCTTGGGAGCAGGTTCTCCCGGGAACTGGACCTCGTTGGAGAAGACCTCAATGATCTTAACAATGTTAGCATGTCCACTGCAACGGGAGTGAAGGTTGACCTCTGCCCTTGCACTCGGTTTGTCAAGAAGGAGCTTCAGAGCAAATCTGTCCTCACTTCTCTTATGTTGGCATGGTCTTACAGGACCATTGATTCCTGTCCCAAGTTTCTGAGTCCAATCTATCGTGTAGTCCTCTAAGATAGAGACAGTCTGTACAGGATGAAAGATGAAATACAAACCAAGTTTACTTTCGGTATTTCAGTCTTTCTAAACTACCACTCTTTTCCTTTTTAATCATCTTCAAGAAAAAGCACTTTTTAATTTAACATTATCATTTCCTATAGGATTTCCTATCCACTTTAACACTTTTTTGTATTCAATGTCATCAATATCAACTTTAATTTCATCCTGAGAATCCGGCAACATAAAAATGTCATATATTAATTTTGTCATTCACGTTGGTCAATGGTCAATGAATGCCAATTCATTGTCCACCTGTCCATTTAATTTTCATCAGAATTCAATCAAATTCGTCTCAACCGATGGTCCGCTTCAGAATTATAATACTAATAGTGGGTTCTTGTACCTAGTGCTCATGTCTGTCAGACTTGACATTCCACAATTGTTACCCCGGCTTGAACATGGATGCCATTATGGCACCCTAGGATTCCTGCCAGGGACCCATTTGCCTAACCTTGGTCGAGTATTGCAAATGTAGATTGATGTCTTGCCAAAGGACATTAGTGCTGCGGTCAGACTATAACCATGAACCATATGATCTACAATCTTTGGACATATCCACTAGACTATGACTCCTCTAGCAGCAGCAGTAGCAGTAGCAGTAGAAGTAGTAGTAGTAGTAGTAGTAGTAGTAGTAGTATTTAGTAGTATTTAGTAGTAGTAGTAGTAGTAGTAGTAGTAGTAGTAGTAGTAGAAGTAGTAGAAGTAGTAGTAGTAGTAGTAGTAGTAGTAGTAGTAGTAGTAATAGTAGTAGTAGTAGTAGTAGTAGTAGTAGTATTTAGTAATATTTAGTATTATTAACCGTATCAGACATCTGAGCAGGGCAATTTTTAAATGTTACTGCCCTCAAGGTAATTTGCCGGTCAATATGGTTATACAGTGAACCAATGAACAAATATTTTAGCCCGCTCAGAAAAGTCAATGGGATTTTGTGTGTAATTTGCCGGTCAATATGGTTATACAGTAAACCAATGAACAAATATTTTAGCCCGCTCAGAAAAGTCAATGGGATTTGTGTGTAATTTGCCGGTCAATATGGTTATACAGTAAACCAATGAACAAATATTTTAGCCCGCTCTGAAAAGTCAATGGCAAAATGCGTGTTAAACTAGTGAGCAATAATATAGAGCCAGTTGTAATTTACATCACAAATCAGCTACTGTAATTTACATCGCGCATCGTGTATAAGAAAATGAGTACCCAAAAAGTGCCCCGTTTTACATAGGAAAAGTGCCTTCTTAAATTTGTAAGAAGTGCCCCTTTAACTTTGTAGGAAGTGCCCCTTTACTTTGACAAGTGCCCCTATTAATTTTTGAAAGTGCCCCTTCCTCTTTCCAACTCTGATAAGTGCCCCTTTTATTTTGACACATACTCCTTTTCCTTCGACAAGTTCCCATTTTCCTTTGCAATAAGTGTGCATTTTCCATTCTCATAAGTGCCCTTTTTAATCTCTAGTAAGTGTCCCTTTTCACTTTTAAAAAGCGCACCCTTCACCTCTGATAATTGCCCTATTCAAATCTGAGAGGTGCCCCTTTTGCTTTGACAAGTGCCCCTTTTCCTTTGTAAGAAGTGCCTCTTCCCCTTTTAATACATTTTTTGAAATTTCATACTTATTTTCCGTACATTATATTTGATCTGAATTCTCTAAAAAAAAAATAATAATAATTTTGTTTTCTTGTGTGAAATCTATTCTTATAAAAATATACGCCTGTATAAAAAAGAAAAGAATATAAACTGTTTTTCTATGTAAAATGTGGAATAAATAAAACTTCAAAACTTCAAATAACTATCCATTTTGAACTCGGATAAGCACACCTTATGTTTTCACATGTGCCCCTTTTCACCTATGATAATAGTTCCTTCTCATTCTCATAAGAGCACCTTTTCATCTTTTCTAAATGACCTTATTCAATTCTGAGAGATACTCGATTTACTTTGACAAGTGCCCCTTCCCCTTCTGATGAGTGGTCTTTTCATCTCTAATAAATGCCCCTTTTATTTTGACATGTCCCCCTTTTCCTTCCTAATAAATGCTCTTTTCCCTTCTTATAAGTGCCCCTTTCCCCTTCTCATAATTACCTATTTTCATCTCTGATAAGTGACATGTTTATTTTAACATGCCTCTTTTTCTTTTTAATAAGAGCCACTTTTCCCTTCTCATAAAAGCCCTCTTTCACCTCCGATAAATGCCCCTATTAAGATCTGATCGGTGCCCCTTTTCTTTCAACAAATTTCCCTTTATTAGTTGTGCCCCTTTTCATTCTCATAAGTGCCTTTTTCAAATATGGTTAGTGCCCCTTTTCAGATGCGATAAGTGCCCCTTTTCACCTCTGATAATTACCCTTTTTTTTCCACCAATAAATCAAGTCACCTCCACCGCATTTCTTCACAATTTTGTACGAAAACCCATAAAAAACAGATCATATGTATAAAGATTCATATACCTGTGAGTTGTTTTTGTTGTTTTATAAGTTTTTATTGGCGTGTATCATTCATTTATGGATATTTACATTAAACTAGGCTAGTCTATAGCCTTGACCTTGTAGACCTAGTTGAACTTGTAGGCTATCAATATTTGTATTTTGTGTAGTCTACATAGCATCTTGACAAATTCCACTTTTCCAGGGAATCAATCTTTTAAGTTCTAGACCTACTTCTAAGTTCTAGCTAGACTAGACCTAATTTGTTCTATGAAACTAATGAAACTTGAAAGTAGACTAGATCTAGACCTATGTCTATGATGAATTTTTAGTTGGAGTGATGCTAGCCCGAATTTTCTGTCTCTTTCGTTCGTTAAGCCTCTTATTTGGCTGTTGGGTAGGGTTGGCTCCTAGAGGAGCCCTACCCAAATAAGAGGCCTAACGAACGAAAGCGACAGAAAATTCGGGCTAGGGAGTAGGGTGATGCGAAAATACACCCCTAAAATAGAGTCTAGGTCTAGATCTAGACGACTATCATGACCAATGATGACTATTGCTATGATAGTAATAGATCCAATGTAACATTATTTTGTTACTCGAGTCAAGTCAAGAGCTCAGGCGCAGGCCACCATGCACGCAAGGCAACTCCTAACTCCAGGAAGCTCCGACGCCGATGCATCGGCGTCGGAGCTTCCTGGAGTTAGGCAACTCCCAAAATATTTTACATGAACTGAAATTGTTTACCTTTATCTTTACCGGCTGGGCACTCATTGTCCTAAATCTTATGTAGGCCTATTACCGACCAGGGTGGAAACAGATCTTGGACTTCGTCTGATTATGTAGCTCGTATTCTAAGACCTGGCTTCAGCTTCAGCCTGCTCCCGAGTAACTAAAACAGACAGTACCTCTTCGCTTCAAAAGTAAACTCAACGCACATTCGCTACTATCGGTCTATACATGTATACGCCGCCGGGTCGGTACGTAATTAAGTACGTACGTAGCGTAGGATCGTATACCTGTGAGCAAACACCTCGGGAAGTTCCCCTTATTGCATGCTATACGGTAGAACAGATACGTCATCATCTTAGCCTTCGTGGTGTGGGGGGGGGGGGGGGGGGTCCGGACACTTAACTAACATGAAGACTTCTCCTTTGACGTTAGATTAAAATGAAAATATTCATCAAATAGCACTTACCATCATGAATTTTGTCCTTTTTCCCCGAGATCTTTAGAATATTTTTTGAAAATATTGCTTGTAATTAAACCCTCTTCAAATTGCTGTTTTTAATAAACTGCCCGGCACCCAATCGTCTGGGTATAGTATGCCTCTTTGCCCAATTCTGGTTCATCCCCTCATTCCCCCCCCCCTCCCCCCCCCCCCCCCAAAAAAAAAAAATACCATTAAGGTACGCACGCACGGGGCGGATCCAGCCGGCGGTACGAGAGGGGGCCAAAGAGGGGGCCCAATTCGAGAGAAAATATTTAGCGGCGAAACAGCCAACCGGTGAATAAGCGGGGGGGGGGGGGGGGTAACGAGCACTCTTTTTTTTTTTTGCCCTCGAAAATTTGAAAATTCGCACCCCCCCCCCCCCCCCTCCCCTTTGAGGCCCAGGGGAGGGGGCCCGTCACCAAATAAAGGTAAAATTAACCCAGGGGAGGAGACGGGCCCCCGGGCCCCCTCCCTGGATCCGCCACTGAAGGTACGTTTGTCGAACATGCGATGGTTGAAAATGTTTAGTGGCGCAGTTCCACTGAGGGAGGGAGCTGAGAAAGCCAAGTGCATGAATTCAGCAATATTTTGATGCACATAAAATGCTCATCCATTATGGATCCTTCAGAAAGCCGATGGAAAGTTTAGATGTATGGCACTCCCGGGGGAGCAAGCCTTAGAGGGCACAGTGCCCCCAGTTCTTAAGTACCTCAAAGGTGCCCCTAATTTTATTTATAATAAGTGCCCGGTCTTCCTCTTTGATTCTCATAGTGTTTTCACGTCTCATAAGTGCCCCTTTGACAAGACATACATGTATGGTGCCCAATTTCCTTTGTAAAAAATGCGCATTTTTCCTTCCGATATAGTGACCCTTTCCCTTTCAAATAATTGTCCTTTGATGAGTGCCGATTTTTACTGTAATATTGTATTCCTTATTTCCTTTGTCTATTACAAAAATGCCCTTATTTTTGCGGTCATCTCAAGAGCCTATCTAGTTTCAAAGAATCAGAGCAGAACGTTTAGCTTCAGAAATGTCTAACACTCAGAAAGGACAGGGCAGTGGAGGCGGGGCAGCTAGAGGGCAAAGCTGCCCTGAATTTCATAGCGGAAGGACAGACTGTGCCCTTTTATAGAAATACAGTCGTGCTCGTTGTCAACGTTATTAATGTCCCTTCCTTATAGATAAGCCGGCATTTAAAATCAGAATCGTGTCATTTTCACACTAAAACATTTGCACCTTTATTCCATGATAACATATTCTACGGTATACTGCTAAAAGAGGCATCTTTCAACTTATCATCCTTTTAACCCACGCCGTTGAGAGTTTCAAACTCCAGGCAACTGCGCATTTATATTACATTTTTTTCTTTTTAAATAAAGACAAACATGTAATTACCACATACGTGCTATGATGACAAAATGTTGTCACCACCCCTCATCTACCACGAAATAGTAGATGTGCCCTAATTTATAGCGACTGAGAGCATTTTTTTCCTTAAAGGTATTACAAAGTTTTGGTATGGGGTCATGGATTTGGTTCAAATTAACATATTGGAAGCATATGCGTTCCTAGAATATACATTGATCGTTGTCGCGGTTGAAATCGAGTCTAAAGTTATGAAATTAGAAATAATAAACTCTTTATGTTGTATAGCTCCCTCTCAAGGTCAAGATATTAATTTAGCTATAAAACAATGTTTATTGACTAAAATCGACCGATTAGCTATTCCCGTTTGGAAATTATATATCCCAACTACATATTCTGAGATGTTCATGGTCGCAGCTACCATTGTACGGCCATAGGCGCTATTTGAAATTTATCAAAATTTACCGGGAGCACCGGTAAATTTTTATATTCAATTTTTCTCGAAATCAGAAATGTTTTAGGGGCTAATTTTTTTAGTACTTATAATACATCCATAGGGGCATCCAAATATATCAAAATTGTAAAGATTCACTATCCACCCAATTTTCAAAATTTCCCAAAACTTTGTATTACCTTTAAATTGTCCTATGAAACTCGCTCGCTTTTAAAGGCAGGCTTTACTACTTCAGCTAGAATTAGATTAGATTAGACCACCCAGCGAGCCAGCGAGGTCACTGTGACAGGTGGCTATCTCATTACTCAGCTCTCATTTAACATAAGAAAAAGAGGATCATGGGGGACCAACAGGCACCGATTGGAGAAGTTTTCTATATAAAGGGAGCAGAGAGAGCAAGTAGCTACAAGACAGTATAGGACAGTGAGCCTTTAATCTCATTATGTAACATTTTAAGGTCTTAACCATTCTATCATTTTCAGTTTGTGGCTAAAAAAAATCAGGATTGGTTAATTTATTTAATGATACGTTCTAATTGGTCGCAATGCGACCATTATAGCTCATACATGCAAATCTTAGAAATTTCACTCGCTCATGAATGAATCTTCAATCTCAGACCAACTTTCGCAAAATATCTTGTTGAAGTATTTTGGCCCATATAAAGATAATATTATTATCGAAGATTAAAGCGGGGGCGGTCGCAAATCTCTCGAGTAGAATGAAATGAAAGAGAGAAAAAGAAAAGGGGAGAGAAATATAGATAGATATAGATGGGTAGAAATAATTATAGAATACATAGATGAATAGAGAGACAGGGAGAGGGAGAGAAAGAGAGAGAAACTGAGAGACAGGGAGAGGGAGAGAAAGAGAGAGAAACTGAGAGAGAGAGAGAGGGGGAGAGGGAGAGGGAGAGAGAGAGAAAGTGAAGGAGAAAGGTAGTATGATTAAGTTGGGACTGGTAAATTGCCCATATAAAACATGCTAGGCATGGGAGCGAGATGAAAATGCTCATAAATTGTAATCATTACAAAAAGCTGTCCATTAATTAGGTCATTACGTTAAAGAAAAAGTATATGCCCTATCATTAAACAATTTGTTTTAATATTTCTTTTTTCATAATCACATTCACAATCAAATACATCGACGATGTCTCTATATAAGCACTTCACAGATACGTGTAAATACACATTACAGGCCCGGTCATATCGGTTCAGACTTGCCCGCATACAATGTATGCTCATTCCCCACTCCCTGGGGAGCAATCCAGCCAGGCACCATTTATACAGACGATCATGCTGAGCAAACAGCATTATACCAGTTGATTCAGTTGTCTAGCTAAAAGGACGTTAGTGCGGCCGCGGGCTGGGATTCGAACCCTCATCCCTGGATTGAGAGTGAGTGATTGAACCACCATGACATCACCATTGTAAAGATAAGCCTTGTAAATAATCGAACTACCAGCATGATGTCAAACTGCGCAGGAGATTCAACATAATAAATTACTGCTACGTACTCATTGATCCGGTTTTATTTTGCATTCATTTTGTTTTGGTCTTTTGAGGGGGGGGGGGGGTAACGCGGTATTGGGGCTAATGACTATGGACTATATTCTTATATTGAATGCAAAATAAAGGAATGTCAGTTGAAAATCACTTCTGGCAGAGTTTTGTAATCTCATGGTTTGTATTTTACAGGCAAGTCCACTCCAAAAATATCTTACTTTCAATAGATTAAGAAGCATGAAAATCATTATTAATAATATTTAATATTGTTTATTATCATTAGTATCATTATTGTTATTTAAATTATTGTTGATATAATTGTTATTATTATTATCATTATTTTTATGATTTTTATTTTTTATTGTAATTGATATTATGCTTTTGATGATTATTTTGTTACTGTTGAAGTTATTGGTGTCGTTTTTTTTTTTTCCTTCTTCATCGAATCGAGATATAATTAAGCCCACAGTAAAATATAAAGAGAATAAAAGAAAAGATAAGAAAGATAAGAACAGAAAGAAAATGAAGAAGTATTAATAATAATTCATAATCATAGACTCTATTCCGTTTTTAAATAGCGCACAATACATCGATACAACGATGTGTCTAAGCACTTTACAGATATAGACGACAGAAAGAAAGAAAAAAAGAAAGACAGAAAGAAAGGAGAAAAAAAAGAGCATAAATTTAAAGCCTATACTATTTTTACGTGGGGATCATTATAATTCGATAGATAAATTTGAAAAAGTTTTAACGCGCCCTCTTCTGTTGTAAATTTGCAAAGCTACTGTTATTTCAATATCAACAGTTCATAGATATTCAATCATTTAAATGATTCTCCAATCAAATTTTGATTTGATAAATAAATCATTTAAAAAATACATAAATATATAAAAAATTAAATACATATTATTTAAAGCTTATAACTTTTATTAATTTTGAATAAAATACGAGAATCATTTAAATTACTTTTGTGCCTAGGAAATATAATACGCTCAAAATTTGAAAAAAAAATGGACCGTGACTATCGGATTTCTTCCGGAAAAAGAGGTAAAACGCTAGTTTCTCGATTCTTTTCTACATGTAAAGCTTAATGAAGAAAATGCTTGATTTATATATTAAATTTGTAGACAAAGAGTTTTTCTAATGTTAGGTCTAACTCTTGCTCTTCGACTTGATTTCAAGAAGCCAAACAATCTTTGCCTCAGTCCCACCAAGTTCGTCTCGCGTGATGTGTGCATGTAATATGTGCTTGCTAGACTAGGCTAGAGTAGAGTACTAATAACTCCAGGAAGCTCCAACACTGGAGTTAGCTAGAGTACCACTCCACTCCAGCAAAGTATAGACTAGAGTAGATCTAGACAGAAATAACCGTGTGATATGGGTCATACTCATTTCTTTAATAAAACTGACATTTGTTGACATTCCCAATGGCAATGGCAATGGTGAATGGGGCTGGCAATACAGACGGTAATCGGCCAGAGCAGCCGCACCGTGGCGTGGGGGTATGGGTAATCTGGCCAATTCTGATAGTGATACCCTTTGCCTTTGGAGTTTGGGCTTAACTGCAGAATACCTCGCACATTTGAGCTTGAGCATGCGCACATGGATGATGGAATGCGCACACATGGAATCCGGTAGGGTTAGCATGGTTAGTGTAGGGAGGCCAATGCCCAAATCTAACTTTTTAATTACGAATTTGTTTAAAATAAAACAAAGATTAAAAGAAAGCATTTACTTTCACTAAGAAAACTCACCCATCTGCCGACTCCAGAAGTTCCATAAAATAGGAGATATCCAGCTTTTAAGCACTCCCTTCCTTCTACGCTTGGCCGTACGCAAGAGCCTTGAAACAATCAATTTCATGGTCCCAAAAATTACGTCGAGAATTAGACAGGCCCGAGGGAATGGGCGTGTCATCATGGTCATTGCCCGGACAACAAGTTCAAAACTTCGCGCGAAAGTACATTCATCATCACCGGCTAGCCTTGAATTAGTCGCACACACCGACACAGTACTACAGGCCGTCAAGGTACGGTAATTGCATGCAAGCCGCAATCGAGCCATGCTAGCCATGCCATAATGAGAGAAAGCTCGAAAACCACTCATTGTAAATTAAGAAAATGATTGAAATAAATAAATAGGCCTACCTTAGTTTTGATATGTATTCCAATTATTTCCTCATGAGTAAAGATCAATCTGACACTGCAAAATCCAACAGTTGCAGCGAACACAATACGATCGATAAATCCAACAGTTGCTGCGAACACAATACGGAATCAAACATAGTCAATAGGACTGCACGCATTGATAGACGTGTACTGACGGAGATATTTCTCTCCCTCTCTCTCTCTCTCTCTCTCACTAACCATGATGATATCATACACTAAAACACACACGTTCAAATCATGGCATTCATTACACTTCTCAATTGGAGTATAGACTGCTCACGTAGACTTTTTTTTTTTACTGAAATGTCTTTTTTTACACTTCTCATACATTACTGCACGACACTGGTGTCTAGTGCTGAGAAAAAGGTACTAGTATGTGTGAGACTACGTCAAATTTGTTTTGCGCGCGATGAGACCGGACCTCATACATATTGATATTATGATGTCGCAAGACTTCTATTTTGGGCTGGAACAATGACGTCTTTGTTCACAGTTTTGCTCCCCAATTTGAGATGGCTCTAGCTATGGGGCTCAAACCAACGCAAGATTGACAAAAACATCGTACTCTATCTACCTTTGATTGTGCAGTTTGTAAAAATCTGCAATTAAAAAGATATAATCCTTTTTCGTTATATTTTCTAGTTGTTAAAAGTGACATTTGTGCACAACTGATATGTTAATCTCTATCAAAAGTTCTTTGATATTAAATTGATTCCATATTTTTAGGCGCTACCTTCAGTCATTGAGAAGGATTTTAGTGAGCTAACCTCATCGCCCTCTAGGACCCGTCTAGTTTCTCTTGTGCGTCCGTTATTTTCGTCTGCTAGCGCAATTATTGGATCAAAATACATCAAAATCTGCAAGATCGTCAACAAATGGTGAAAGACCATTACAGATCCGTGATTATAGGTATGTTGTGGAGTGTGTAATTGTGTATTTGTTATACATTTTATTCCATAGATATTTGTTTTCTTTTTTTTCCCCTTTTTTTTCTTCTGGTAATTTTCTGACTTGGACGACGAGCGCACAAATCGTAGGCGTAGAAGCCTTACGCCCGGGCATTGGCCTCCCTAGTTAGTGATAGGGAATAAATAATGTGCAGGGTATTCTGCAGTTCCCTCAGTTTTGTGTGCTAAAAATCCTTCCCATAGTCAGAGATTGCACACATCCCTATGCAGTCCATGTGCATTGTGCGCTCATGCAAAATTGGTCAATGATTTTATGAACAAATTGAAATTCAAACCTTTACTTTAGGGCTCGTGATCCTGAAGGTGAAACTCAATAAATGAGGTGACATATGAAAGAGCAGGTTTTTCTCCATATTCCCCATATAGGGGGCACCCCCAAAATTCTAAAAATATTTTGCTCAAAACAGGGATTTAAACATTGTTTCCATGGTAACTCAGAGATTTACCAATTCACGAAGTGCTCCACCGAGGGATAAGTTGGGCGAGCTGTAAAGAATATATCCATGCACTTATTTTTTCTCTAGTCCCAAGACCCAAGGGATCACTTGCCCCAACAGTTTGAAAATAACCTTACTCCATTAGCTGTGCAGCTTTTGAGCAACTCTGCGTGAACCACTTTTTTGTCCATTCTGACAAATGCTATGTCATGAATATTGCACAGTTTTTGAGGAGCTGTATCTTTTGATAGAAACATCGGTGAGTCTTGAAATTTGAAAGGTATTATTCATTCTCCAATAGATGATTATACATGTACAACATGAAGTATTGAATCTAGTAATGGATTCCAATTTTTTAAAGTCCATTTTGGTTTACAAATAGTGAATTTCTTTGAGGGTTTTCCCTCTCAAACATTAAAAGTCACTGGGGTCATGTTCATGATCTATGAGATCACAAACGTTACTGCAGGTTTGAGAAGGGAAACACTTCTTCTTCAGTTGCAGTACAGGCTACCGTCGGGTGTAAAGTTGAGGTGCAAGGCAGATGTGTGTACAGTTAACTGAGTGCGAGTTTTGAGCTCTGCCTTCAAATGCACTGACAAGCCTCAAGCCTTAAATGTATTCTAGAATAATCTTTGTCTCCCCAAAAACAAACCAATATATTATTTCTATGACTGTATTTTTCTTTTTTTAAATATAGATCTGTGATGATATTACACCATGGCAGAGGAACTGATTTCAACACCCCGACTGACTGCCGAGGGGCCAGGCGACTGTGCTACACCAGAGAGTTGGGAAATGCGGCCAGAAGCCCAGACTCCTGCCCAGCATCTTCCAACTTTGACCACTAATGATCAGGAAGAGACAACACCCCATTTTGGAAATGATGGCATTTCATGTTCCTTCAACGGGTTTATGGACTATGACATGTACGAAACACCGCCAGGGGCCCACCTGTACAGAGATCAATGTGCTTATGACAACTTTGACATGTCCTTTCAAGACATGGATACGCCAGGCAAAGCAGAAAGAGATTCTCCTAAAGACAGTTCCCCTGATAGAATAACCAGTGACAGGATTCAGGTCCCTGAAGGTCCTCCTCTTCAAGCTAATAACGAAGGAGACGATGCTATGAACAAGGAATCATCCTTGCAAGAAGAAGCGCAGAATCATGATGAGGTTGCATTAGATGCTGAAGTTCAAAACGGTCATTGTTATATTGAAGAAAGTGTTGACAAGTGTAACAAGTTTGGGGACAGTTGCTTTCAGAGATCTTTTGATGCTAATGAAACAGACAGTTGGCAACATACACCCTGTATACAACATGAAGTTGAGGAATGTATTCTGGAACGATTAGACCGACAGAAGTATCCTGAAGAGGACAAACTTGAACGGACCGCTCCCATAGCAGCGTCTGCATCGTACCATCAACCTTCAGACAATGAGCATCTTACGTCACCTAAAATTGAAACACTACAGGACTCGGAGGACTCGGAGCTGCATTTTGAGAATTCATCTCTAGTTGTCACAGAGGGCCAAACAGCAGATGAGGTTTGCTGTACATATGAGGAGAAGACTGGATACTGTGCAGATTACCTGAATACTTCACCTAGGTATGCTGGCAAAGAGTCGAAAGATGAGAGGGTTGAATACCAAGAGGAACCAGAAGTACAACCACAAACATCTCCTTCAACATCTTTTGTTTCAGAGAACATGAATTCTTCTCTCATGTCAATGGGGGTTCCTCAGGATGCCCATGAACTGGATCAGCTTGCAGACTTCCTTAACATGGAAGACCCCTTCAACAAACCTGTGGAATCTCTGAACAATACGAATCCAGATAGTTTGTGTATGTGTACATCTCAATCCAAGGACATTGGTTTTGAAGAGTCAGAGAGTACTCCCATGGATGAAGAGAAGCCTGCCAGTCCATCAGCACCACCAGAGAAGAAAAAGAGGGGGAGGAAAGTTAACACAGTTAGTGAAAGACGAAGATCTGTCAGGATCGCCAGAAGGGAGTCTCTGTTTAATACACCCTGTGATATTGGCCATGAACATATAGAGGTAGCCAATGATACATTACCATCATATGATCAGAACATTACTCAGGAACATGTAATTGCTAGTTTCCAGCATGAATCTGAAGTTGATCTTCATCCATTGCCACAATTAGGAGAGAACAGCCCCAAGAAATATACATTGGATTGTAATGAGCTCAAAACTGTGGAGTCTGGGCCGATAGAGGGTCCCACTATGATGTCACTGATGATGAGGGTACCTAATGATGCTACAGAGTTAGTTCATGTAAACATTGACCTTCCCATGTCTCGAAAAAAGAAGAAAACCAAGAATGGAAGAAGGAGATCTGTTCGGTTATTGGAACAAAATATACAGTTAGATGAAGGCAATCAAGCTCTTGTCCGAAAGCCTGAAGTAGATGAGAAAGAAACTATGTGTGACACTGGTTTTTTGGCAGATTTTGCTGACTTTGGATTGGGCGACAACTGGATGCCAGGGGATATGTTTGGTGAAAGTCAGTTTGCCAAGACCCCTAAGGAAAGATCTGGTAGGAGAAAATCAGCACGGTTGAGCGGGGTCCATATCCCACTTTTGGAACTTACAGATAAGTCAGAGGTGAAGGTCTATGGAGGAATGAAAGAAGCTACTTACATGGATGGACCAAGTGTTTTGATTGAGGATACGCATATGCCAGACAATCATGACAATGCATTGGCTGTCTTAGCCGAAACTACTTCCATGATCAATGTATCCAAAGATGTTCACGATTCTGGTTTATACAACATGATTGAAAGTGTGACTGAATTTCCTTTTGAAAGGCAAGATGCATTCCAGTCATCTAAGAAGAAGAGGGAGCGGTGTTCTAAAAGGAGAAGATCTATACGACTAGTGAAGAAGCTAGAAGAACAGCCAACATGTGATACAGATTCCGGGCAAGAAAACAGAGAAGTAGAACCAAGCAAGACAAAGGCTGCTAAAAGTTACAAGAGAAACAATATTGTACCTGGATTTCTGAAAGATAATGTTTTGCAAGAAGTGAACATTATGAAATGCGATAATACCTCCCAGGAGTCACATATGGAAGGAGAGGTCTTCACAGCTCTGAAACCACATGTAGAAGATTCTCCAATGGATCTAACTGATTGTCATGACTATGGAGTGTCTCCAGAGGTCATTGACTTCCAAGAATCAGTGGCTAAGGCAACTACCCTCTCTAAAGACACACCTTTCATGGGTAAGAAGAAGAGAGTCTCCAGGATTTCAGAGAAGGACAAAGAAAATGATGATGCTCTGCAAGCACAAGAGCAACGTCATCTAAAGAACACTTCTAGTGTGGGCAGGAAACGAAAGAAAAAGACTCCTGCAGAGAAAGCTGGTGATGCTGAAGAAGAGGTCGGTGTACAACAAGCCAAAGATAAAGGTGCTAAGGGATCAGTCGACAAAAACTTGCAGATCACAAATAAGATCAAATTGATGTATCTCAAAAAAGGAGCAGCTTTGAAGAAGCATCACTTAGAGACAATCTTTGAGAGTCCAAAGAGAAGGGCAACGGGCACTCCTGTGAATCTGCTTGGAGCGAGGAAGATGAAACGCACTGTTGCTTTTACCGAGACCCCATGGCTGGGAAGAACTGGAAGAACAAAGGGCAGGAAAGTTAAGAAGGGAAAACAAGTGGAGAGAGTTCTAAGCAGTAAGGTAGAGAGGAGCTGGAAGCTTGATATAAGACTATCTAATCTGGATGACCCAACACCATAGAATACTAAAAAACAACGTGCTTACCTAAAAACGTTTCTCAACTAAAATGGCCTCTTTAACACTGAATGCCATGTACATGCATTTTCTCTAAATTCTTATGTAATAGTCAGATCAAACGTGTGTGCTGCTTTCTGTAAGAAATTTTCATTAGAACAAAAATATTTAAGATCTCAGAAATTTATACACCATATATTCTAAAATCTTTTTCTACAATGGTGCAGTCTATTCAAACAGTTTGATATTATTTCAGGACAGTTTGACCTTGTGCATCTAATTCTTTTTTCTTTAAGTGACCTTGCAGGGGTTTGCACGGTGAAAACCTCAAACTTGTAAAAGGGCCAAAGCCTAAAAAAGCATAATTGAAAACTTTCCTGAAAGTATAGTGGCAAAATATTCCTTATTAGCAAATTTGCAGTCATTTTTCTTTTCAAATTTAAATTTTGGAACTCTATCACCCTATGTGTTGTGCACAAAATGAGAGCTTCAAGTTTCACTCATAGAGAGAAAACCAGTCTTTAGAAAGCACCTGAACACATTACCGGTATGCCCCCGGCACCACCTTCGGTGGGCAGAGGCATAACAATACATGTATTAGTAAAAGTCCTATCTCTATACAGTTTTTGAGTAGAAACTAGTATCAGGGACTATCAAGCTCTCAAAAAACTTTTCTCAAACTTATATGTAGCAGGAAGATGAGTTTATGAAAGAACATTTGCAAAACTACAGATCGAAAGACTGGTTGTCTCTCTATGTTATTGAAGGTGGTGCCGGTCCCACTTTCTTGTTGGGATATCTCAAGGATGAAAAACTTGATGTGAACCAAGATTACATGATTACAGACTTTGTTAGGGAATTCTTATGGAATTACTCTTCTAATCATGGTGATATTTATGATCAGATAATTTTAGATTCTAACTACCGGTATGTTTCTAACCATTCCAATTGACATTGACATTCCTCATACTAAACTTTGATAATTTTCTCAACTTTGGGTGATTTTATAATTTATATTCTAATCCAGGTATTTTCAATACCATGTCAAAGTGTTTCTAGTACCTTCCATACATTCAACCAGCAAAAACAAAGCTGTTTTGCTCTTGATGTAAGTGGTTAAATATAGCTACACTTAAGTCAAACAATGAGCTTCAAATATTTCTTTTATAAAGAGATGTTGTAATTTAAATACAATGTCAATGAACAGGAAAATGTCTTGTTCAGTAGACTAGTTAACACATGTATGTGTTCACACTTACATAGAATAGTGCACGCAAGGAACCCTAATCCAACTTCTGTGTGAACCCTATACACAGGTTTTTTTTGTTATCCTTTATTTTCTCCATACTCCTTAATCATTAACCTATAGAATTCCAGATTTCGGGGGAGTTTTTTAAAGGTTGATTTTCGGCATTCTACCTACAATCCTACATGTACATGTTTATACAAATTATTTTTCAGGCAATTGATATATTTTAAAAGACATATTACAGCTGGGGAGTGTTTCACAAGGACTAAGATCGACTCAAGTTGGACTTGAACTATGGCAGGCCGTTCATGCCAGTAGTTCCTCTAACCATTTCTGGCATTGGTTTCTCAAGGGACGTACAAATCGTGGTCACAAATCGACAGAGTTTACTTCTTTTTTTATAGTTCTTTATTGAAGGAAAAAATATCTAAAAATCACGATTTTTAAGGCTTTTCCCCTCTAATTTTACATCTGGTTCAATACTGTTTAAGGGCATATATCGCATACCCTAGAATGATATATAAATATAACTTAAATTTATAATGTAAGTAAAAAAAAATTCTTCATCAATGAACTATAAAAAATGTAAATTCTGTAGAATTGTGGTGTCCCTTGAGAGACCAATGGTGAGAACAACCAGTGACATGAATGGCCTGCCATACTGAGTTCGAGTCCAACTTAATGAAGTAGATCTTAGTCGTTTTTTAAACACCCCCCTCAGTCCCTGCTCTTCCTTAAGCTCATTGCAACATTATCTCAATTCATTGATTGTGACTTTTTTGTTCTCCTTTCTAAATTTCTTTCTTTCTTCTGATTACAATGTGAACATTGAATTAGAACAGAAACATATTCACTTGTGTTTTGTTATTATCAAAGTGACATGAGAAGTGTGTTCAAGGGATATACAGCAGACACCTGGCAATGGCAAAGCACTGATTTGTAAATGTATCAGTATCAATATATGCGTATTTACAATTGTCATTGATTCTTTTAGTTGAGTTAATCAAGAGAGACAATACGTTCATTCATATACTCCACACCATGTTCTATATACATGTACATGTATCTCATCTATTGTATGGAATTTGTGAATGTTATTATGTTTCCTCTCTCTTCTTTTTTATTTTTATTTTTATTTTTATTTGGATGAGCACAATATGCAGAGTAGTTTGATTATTGTGAAATGTCGTAGTGAACATCTAGCAAATTCTCAGAATGTTTTTATTTTATTTGATGTGTACATACTTGTGTATATACAGCCAACCTGTTTATAGCGGCCACCAAAGGGAAACACAAAAGTGGTCTTTGTAGACAGGTGGTCTTTGTAGACAAGTTCCTTTTATATTACATGTTTCAATGAGAAACCATTTTCAAGGGAAACATAAAAATTGTGATCTTTGTAGACAGGTGGTCACTAAAGCAGGTTCGACTGTACATGGATTTGCTCCCAGCTCATGTGGAGTTCTGTTAATTTTTTTTGAGTCTGTATAACCAGGGAGGTGAGACTTAAAGTCTCACCTCCCTGGTATAACAGATACATGTATGTTCAGATATTCTATGTAAGTAGTATTTAGGTATTGCCATGTTGAAAAACAGAAAAACCTACAGCTGCAAGTCCTTTACTTACCCAGGATTATTCCCCTTACCTTAACAAGTTTGTTTACTGAATTATGCAGTTAGCCACCTTCACCCCAAGAAAAAAAAAATACAGAAACAAAAGCGAAAATATTGGCCAATGAATTGGGGGCAATCCAAGGCCATAACAAGAGACTATTCAATGTTTTATGTAATCAGACAAGTGCATGGCTGTCCCTGAACTAAAGTGGGTACATTAAAGGTATAGACCAGTTTTGGAAATGCCCCTCTCTCAAAAAATGAAATGGAAGCTCTTATTACCAATCATGTGAAAGAATATGTTTTGACTAATATGTGATTATACAAATTTTGCCAGAAACCGCCTACTAATCAATATATTTGGTAAATTATCATATCAATCCAGCCTGGATAGATATTGCAAATGCACTTCAACATTGAACATTTGGGCATATATTTCTGCTTTTTTGCGAATTTAGGTTTAAGTATTGCCATCTAAACCTCTGAAGGCAATATTTAAACAATATTGAATGCATATTTTGCACCCAAAACAATTTTGCCACGACTGGTCTTTACCTTTAAAACTATTTTTTAGCATAATTGATGGCCCCCAGTAATGGTGGCAGACACTTCCATGTTTAGTTCTCTGAATCTTTGTGTACTTTTGGCTATTAACTATAAATAACATATTTGATAATGACCTATATCCTATTTGACCAATTGCTAATTGATGGGTTATGTACATACTGTACAGACAAATACATATCTACTTCAAAGAAAGTTTTTTTTTTTATACATTGATGTTTGTATGATTTGTTTGTGTGTATTTTGTCATGAGAGAGAAGCTGTTATAAAGCATATTTTATGAACATTGTTTGACCAGAGAGATGATGGGGAATTGTTGAGAGAAAAGGACTGATTGTTTAAACAAAGGGAAAGTGATCAATTGAGAGAGAGGAGATGAAACAAAGAGGGATTGGAATAAATAGATGCGAGATGGAAAGGAAGAGGAAACGGATTGAAAATTATTTTGCTTTGACAGAAGGGGCATTTATCACAAATTTATTACAAAAACAAATTGATAAAAATAAAATTTTCTTTTGTATCCTATGAAACGAAATTGATGAAATAATAGATTTAGGCCCTATTGATCAAAAGTACATGTTTCATTGAAATAATTCCTTAGTCGCAGTTTTCAGACTGAATTGATTTAAAATTATTTTCTCTTTGTTTTATTCCCTTGACTTCCACTACCCTACCTTTCACCATCAACTATTTCTTGTTTTCTATTCCTTACTTCTTTCCCCCATCTCTTCTTTTCATGTGTACAAGCTTGTACATGTATTTTGCTTATGAATTTCTGGGTTTCAATCACTCTCCTTTTCTATGTGCTGACTTGCCATTTTCCCTTTCCTCTCTCTGTTTTGACTTCTCCTCTGTTGCTTTCCGTCATCTTTATAACCTGACCCTTTTTTGTCTTATGCTCTCTCATGACACACTTTCTCACCCCCTCCCCCCCCCCCTCTTTATCTCTTTATCTCTCTCACTCCCTCAGTAGCTCTCACAATTTGTGTTGATCTTTCACTAATCCACTTTGTTGGTTATCTCTCAAGCCTTCTATCTCGTCATTGCCTTCCCTTTCTCTTCCCGACGAGATAAAATATAAGATGCACAAATAAAAAAAATGAGAAAATAAATGAAACAAAGTTCTGTTCATATACATTTTATATCATTTTCATCATGATAATCATTAATACTTTATTTGTAGCAATAAGTCATGCCTTGTTTCTTGAAATGAATATAGAATTATGACAATATAAATCCTTAAGTCAAATTATAGTAATTTCTCTATTATTTTATGCAATTTTGTTCAAACTTTCACCAATCGGTTACTTGATTATTTTGGGCGTTCCTTCACTGCAACGAAGATGGATTAACCATAATGTATTTCTGTGGTTTTTATTCTTCCAACAACAAACTAGATGGAATTCGACTGCGTGCAGTCGAAGATGATGCCTCTGTCATAGAGCAATTTTACAAACCAAAATAGAAGAAATTTTTCGAATTCAAGTTCAATTGTAATCCATTGACAGGTTCTCAGAATATCGTGATTACAAGCAATTTCTCATATACATATATGACCCTTTGATCTTTGACCTCATGACCCTAAAATCTACTCAGTTCATTGGCTCTGGAAGATGTCCTGAGTTAAATAGTAATCCATCTGTCAGTTCTAATGAGAATGCGTTCACAAGCTATTTTTGCATACATAATGAGCCCATGACCTTTGACCTTTGACCTTATGAACAAAGAATCTACTCAGTTCATTGGCTCTACAAGTAACATACATGACCTAATTTTGGCAGGAATCCATCAATCGGTTCTTGATCACAAGCTGTTTTTGCATACATAATGAGCCCTGTGACCTTTGACCTTTAACCTTATGACCCCAAAATCTAATCAGTTCATCGGCTCTGCAAGATACATACATGACCAAAGTTTGGCAGGAATCCATCAATCGGTTCTTCAGATATCGCGATCACGAGCTGTTTTTGCATACCTAATGAGCCCTGTGACCTTTGACCTTTGACCTCGTGACCCCAAAATCTAATCAGTTCATTGGCTTTGCAAGATACATACATGACCAAAGTTTGGCAGGAATCCATCAATCGGTTCTTGAGATAACGCGATCACAAGAACGGGACGTACATACGTACAGACGTACGGACAACCCGAAAACATAATGCCTCCGGCTACTTCGTAACGGAGGCATAAACACAATAATCATGTGACTAAAAAAACCAAGAGGCTCAATTTTTATGTACATGAACCGGTAATACAACATCTTCAGAATGCATTTTTATTTTTTGTTACTCTGTTACCTACCAATTGCGGCAATCCTTCTTAATCTTTCTTCATACAACCTTGTCTCAACTCTTCATTCCTCCTCTCCTTTTCATTCTACCTCCTCATCTTTCTGTCAATCCCTAATGCTTCTTCTAAATCTCAATTAGCTTTTCATGGAGGTAGTGTTTCATGAAACTTGATCCAGCTGCTGAATGATTCCCCTCAACACTCTGCCCAAAGGTTTCTCCTGGCTTGCATTTCTTTTTCCTGTTCTTTGTATTCTTTTCTAAAGGGCTGCAAACATGATGCAAGTCAACCTGTTAATTATTCACTACAGAGAGAGAGAGCGGGAGAGGAAGTATCAGCTGAATCTGGACAAGTTTCTTCTTTGATTTGCTCATTATAATAATAATAATAATAATAGGCATTTCTATAGCGCCGTCTATCTAGAAATTCTATTCTGAGGCGCATTTATTATTACCCCGGCTTTAGCCTAGCTGCCATTACAGCGCTCCAGGCATTTCAAGGAATTAATTCCTGCCAGGTACCCATTTGCCTCACCTGGGTTGAGTGTGGCAAATGAAGATTAATGCCTTGCCAAAGGACATAAGAGCCGTGTCGGGGATCGAACCACGACCTTCAAATTTCAAGTCAAGTGCTTAACCCACTCGACTACGACACTTTGCTTATCATCTTGAATGATTGAATTTGTATCCATTTTATTATTTTCCTTTACTTTAAATTCTCCTCAGATAATTCATCTTGATCTTTCTCATCCAAAGATTCTTTTAGAGATAGCTGATTAGGTCAGGCAGTTCTCGAGTTAGACACGCTAATGATCATCTCCATTACTTGCATTTGTATCTACTCTCTTTTTCATCTTCTTTTTATTCTTATTAATAATCTGCTCAGATGAATCCCCTTGATCTTTCCCCTTTGAAAGCTCTGTGGAGCTAACAATTTGGGCAAGACGGCTCTCTCCTTTCAACTGCTCTTAATCACTACCATGAATTGCATTTGTATCCATTTTCTTCCTCTTCTTTTTCTTTTTCTTCTTTTGAATATTTTTCTCAGATAAATCATCTTGCTCGTTCTCTTTTAGAAGCTCTGATGAGCTAACTATTTGGGTCAGACAGTTTTCTGCTTTCACCTGCTTATTACCGTCATCATGGATTGCATTTGTATCCATCTTCTTCTTCTTCTTTTTCTTGTTCTTCTTTTTAACATTCTCCTGCAAAAACTCATCATCCCCAACCTCTGTATGCTTGAATCCAACTTCCTTTTTAATGAGAGCATCATCAACTGTTCTACCGGTAGTTCTCTTAGATTGCATATGGGAAGCACTGTCATCACTACTGCTATATTGTACTTCTTCAGCATTGTGAGCAGTGGGAGTTGATAGGGCAGAGAAGCTTAGGATCTCATTTCCTGAAATGGCTGCTTCGGCTAGTCTTTGATCTATAACATCTGAATCACTGCTGCAGAGAGAGAGAGAAAGAGAACAGAATATATATTTTATAATAATAATAATAATAATTAACAATATTTTCTTCGACAGCACGTGTCTGGCAAATAAAGCACTTCCAAACATGAGTTTCTTTTATTTCACATGAAAAAACAATGCATCAACAAAACAAAGCATATTTACAAAATTGAAATTCATAAACAATAAAGACATCTACACAGCATAAGTTTGTATTGCATTTACACTAAATAATTTTATAATTACATGTGAAAAAAGGGAACTTAATAAAAAGTATATAGCTTGTAGAATTATTTATATACCTCTACTTATAAAAATACTACTGCTAATACTACAATCAATAATAATAATAATGATAATAATTATTATTTTAATTATTATAATGACAATAATAAATAGTAATGAAAATAATTGGATCTATACAAAAATTACTTCAGATTTTAAATTTGTGATATGACCACCTATAAAGGCAAACAAGATGCACCAAACAACCCAGATATGAGGGTAGAGAGTTATTAGATCACCTGTCGTCATAGTTGTCTTGGGAAAGCTTCTTTGTGTTCCGTCTGATACGAGGTCTCTTCCTCTTCACATGAGGTGCCGATTCAGGAGCATTGAGATTAGGAGCACAGCAGGAAGAGGAAAACAACCTGAAAGTATCTGGGCAAAAAAACAGAGTAACAGTTTGGATTAATGTGTGTGCTATCACATATTAGAAAGTCTGAATGTTATCAAAACTGTTTGAACTTTAATATCCAACTGTGGAACTTTCACTTAATATTTGATTGTGCAATATCTTTACTATTAAAAGGAATAGAAATAAAGACCTACCGGTAGATAGTGAGGTGCTCACAAGAATAACAGCAGTGTGGGACTGGAAATGCTCAAGCACAACTTTTGCCAAAATAAACAAACCAACAAGTTTATATATTGATGGTAGTTTGGTAAACATGGAATTTACTCCCCATCCATTGGCTCCCTTTGTAGAAATATTGCCTTGTCCTTATTCATTATTATTATCATTTTTTAAAATTTTATTTTTGTAGGGGGGGGGGGGGTGTCCCTGATAAAAAATGAGTAATCTCACTTTAAAAATGTAGCCCCAAACATTTTTGTTAAAACCAGAGCAATAAAGTAGGAATACCATTCACTTTTCCAAACTTCTGTATTTTTACCTCCTTGCCCTTCCATAGCACATTGTGATAAAGCTATTTCATAGTCCTGTAACAATTCAAGATGAAGAAAAAATAGAATAGATACCAGTTGCTTTGCAGGGGTAACACAGAACAAGCATGTAATCAAATTGAATAAATTTTGTAAAAAGAGCTAAAGAGAAAAACCTAAACAAAGAAACATATCAGGATATGTTTACCTTCCTCATTCTGTTTGGAGCTTCCATCATTAAATGTCTTCTCCTTTTCTGACACAGTCATCTTGAGTTTTCTGTATGTAAATTGAAGGAGATAAAACGAAGAAAAAGATAATTCAAAACATATTTCATTATGTCACCTGTCTAAACTGCTTATCTACGCATTCCTGTTAGAAAAGACGATGGTAGAATAGAAGCAAAATCTCCATGAATACAAACAAAATTGCATTAATTATTGCTATACTGGGCAAATCTCAAGCAAGTTTCCAGGTCACCGGGGGTGATTTGAAATAAGTACTTTCAATTTCATGCAAGCACAATTTATAATTTTACAATATGCCACTGTTTTGTCTACTTCCACCATGACATGTTTGGACTGTAATGTAAATTGGTCTGATGTCAAATAGTACTTACCCATCTAATGCACTTGAAAGCTTCTTGGCCACAAAACTCTTGAATTCTGGTGTAGCTTTCACATTCTTAGGATCCTCATTCAACTGGTCATATGACTCTTGATATATCATCTCCCTACAGAATACCAAAGAAATCAAATGAGTATTAATTATTAATCTCAATTTAAATTTTGAGAACATTTACAAAGGAATGAGAAAAGAGAGAGAGGTTTAATATAACAAAATATTCAGGCAGTTAGAGTTAATGTATGTACAGTACTGATCAACAGCGAGCCGTGTTGAGTAAAAGCCACTACATTGACAAATAGCTGACATCTTTCTACCTCTACAAAATTTGGACACACAAGTGTGTGTGTGCTCCTCTGCCTATAATCAGACAATTATTCTCCTTAATACTACATACAACTAGATGTACCTGATACTTGGTTTCTTGACCTCAGACATGATCAAATGCCTTGTCCTGCACTTTTTTTCTGACTTGTCTGTCTGAGTTGCTCTGTCTTTAACTGCATCTGAAGAAAAATTAATCAAATATGCTTGTCAGCATGAATCATGGTCAAGCTGTTAAACAAACCAATGCAACTAGATTTTGACTCTTTACATCCTCATAAATGCATTTTGGCTGCAATGTTACAATAAATATATTAAAAAATAAAAAATAACATAGAAATATGTACTTTGATACATAGCTTGCTCATTTAGATCCTAAATTAATGATCAATATCCGAGAAAGTCTCGTAGTCAACATGATTCGTTGTCAGCCATCTTGGTTTTAGTTGATGAATATTCATTTTTTCTTTTCGAACGTCCAGTAGCTATATGTACGAGTCAGCCGGCTTGACCCAGCAATACATGAATATTCATAAATCCAATATTAAACAAGTGCTCTGATTGGCCATTTGCTATGTTTTGGTAGGTTGACCTCAGAAATATATCGGCCGGGTCATGTCATAGATTACTAGTTCGAATGCATGAACGTACCGTTTCATGGTTCTGAGATAAAAATTGGATAACTCATATAGAACTCTAGGTAAGTCCGTAAATTTTGCATTTTTATAATTGTTCATCAAACGTTAATATTTATAATAACTGTAAATAGATCTAGGAGAACAATATTTCTATCTGATTTATAAATCAGAAAATTAGATCTAAATAGTGAAAATCGGGGGAGAAATTGTCTGAGTAAAAAGAGGTACAGAAATTGGCCAATTTATCCCCCGGTGCGAGTCGTCTTGATTACCGTCTGTATATGGGGAATGTCAACAAATGTCAGTTCTATTTTTTTTAAAGAAATGACCCATTATTATCAGACGGTTATTTTTTGTATAGACCTACTAGACCTACCTAGGTATCTCCACGTCGGAGTTATGGGTCAAATTCTGGATTTGATTCTGAATTAGAAAAAAAAGTTTACTAATTAATGCTGCTATATCAGTATGTGTGTAGTATTTAAAATTAAAGTTTTCAAGTTGTTGAATGATTAACTAGCTAGCCGACACAAATTTCAACGACTGGGACCACACACAAATAATAGGTTAAAGTTTCGGTTTTAATAAAAGCTGTTCTCTTGAGGAACGTACTTAAAAATGAAGTTTGATAGTTTCCAATACATATCACCTCTCACCTCTACTATTATGGTTCCAATCAACATCCACTAAGCGCTGATATTCAATACCATCTTCCGAAGATGATGAAGTCTTGTGGTCCATGTGGGCTGACATCTTGGATTGGCACACGCCCCCCGCCTCGGCAGATCAGCTAGCTAGCTCCGCGCCGCGCCGCCCCGGCCCCGGCCGCGCAGCGAGCGAGGCCAGCTAGCTGAGCTTCGCAGGCGTTGGCTAGCATATTGGTACGCTGTTGTGGAGCGCTCGCAGCTAGGCAATTTCTTTTCTACAGCTCGAACTTTAGATAGATATTGGGGAATCCAGTCATGCAGGTCTCAAAGTCAAATAAAAGGGTTACTCTTCGTTCACGTCCAGGTAAGTGAAAGTAGCTGTTATTGTTAACTTGTCTAAGAAGTAAGAGCTTCTAAAGAGTGATTTAGACCTAGTTTTATTTGCCATTTTGGAGGCACTTTTATTAGTCTTTAACTGCGGATTAAAAGTAAAAACGAGTCAAAACTTTGAAATAAATGAAATTGAAAGGGACAGAAACCTCAGTCTCAACGAGAAAGTGGGTAGAGTCTAGACTATAGACTAAACAGATCTAGACTAGAGTCTACTCCTATAAATTATAACTGCTTAGAAAGTTAGATCTAGTATAAGTAGTATTAAAAATTGAAAACAACTTGACATTTGTCCACCTTCCCCACAGTAGCATACAGCCTACAGGAACCAGATATGTAATCTCAGCTCAGCTAGCTCAGCTGCGGAACAATCAACGAGACGGAAGCTTTCGGTCTGATCTTGGCGTGGGCGTGGCTTTCATGGAATCCCTGTCTTGCATATGACTCTGGTTAGAAAGAAATAACCGTCTGATATATGGGCCATTTCTTTAACAAAACTGACATTTGTTCTAGTGGAACAACCGACGATATAGAGAGACTGAAGCTTTTGGTCTAGGCTCTGCCTCTGGTATGCATGTACATGTATGTTTTTACATAGACTATAGACTATAGAGTTTGCTAGGATTAAAGACTGTTCATTCTCCTTTTCTTGTCTTTCTCTTCCTACTACAGGGGACAGTGGTGTGACAGCAGTAGAGAACTTTGCGACGGAAGAATGTCCATACCCAACGGATCTTCCAGATGGCAAACTCTTGGTGAAAACTCTGTGCCTTTCAGTGGACCCATACATGGTAGGACACATGCTCCGATGGGTTCTAGGACAATTACCCCCTGGGCAATCAGCCCCCTCCCCCCGAGGATCGACAACCAGCTCGGAGGCCAATTCCCCCACATGGACGATTAATTACCCTCTTGAAAATGAACCCCGGATCCCCAATTTAAATTTATTTATGAAAGTTGATGTTTATTTCACTAATATATATATATATATATATATAAGATCATACGTACTGCTTTAATAGTAAGTGTTTATTTTCACAATTTCAATTTGTCATGACATTGACAGTTTATATAATTTAACTAACTTAATTAGAAAATGTCTCCTTGTATTCCTACATCCCAGTTGCAGTTTCCCCCCTCCCCCCTTTCTCTCTCTCTCTCTCTTTTCCCTCTCTTTCTCACTTCTTTTTCTCTCTCTCTATCTCTCCCATTTCTTCTCTGTTTCATCCATCCTGACTACTTTTATCAATGAATAATAGTTTAATTGTAATGTTACCATATATGTTCTACATTATGCATTTTATCGATTGTCACTGTGTTAATGGACATTTTCGCAATTCGGCTTTGCCGCAATGAAAGTATTTTAATAAACCATTTTGAATTGAATTGAATTGAATTTTCATAATACAGCCCCATGTTCTTCTATTTATCATGACAGAGAAGTCGGTTGAATGAGAAGACAAGAGCTGCTTACATGCTGCCATGGAAGGTTGGTCACACCGTAGATGGGGGCGGGGTGGCACTGGTACTCGAGAGTAAACATGATTGTTATCAACCCGGTGATATCATCCAATCTTTCAATCTACCATGGCAACTCTACAGTCAAGTTGAAGTCAATCAACACTTCTCAAAGGTAAAAACAGATTCATACACTTACCGGTATACTCAAACCTGTCTATAAAGGCCACCAAAGGGAAACAGAAAATGGACACTGTTGACAGGTAACCTTTCTAGACAGGTTCTACAACACATATTTCTTTTTCAAGGGAGACAAAATGCTTGGCCACTACAGACAGGTGGCCTTTATAGCACGGAAAAAAATAGATGGGGGCTCGGGGCAAAGTAGCCCCCAAAAGATTTGCATAGAGTTCAATGCAAAACTAATTAAATATTGTCATTTTCATGCAAGCAAGCTTGAAAAGTAGCCCCCGAAATTGTTTAAATATTTGTTTTTCTGCTTTGTAGAGAGGTAGCCACTATTAAAGACAGATTTGACCGTACATTGTATACAATTCAGCTATGCTACAAACATTGAGTGATTTCAAGTTAGTGTTAGTGTTAGTGTTAAGAGCAGTTAAGAGCTCTTAAATCGAGCGAAAATTTGCTGATGAAATTAAGAGCCCGATACCGATATCAAAATCGATAGCTTAACACCAGCTGTGACGTCACCACATACTTGATTTCACGACGATGATTTAAAAATAGTATATCGAACTAAAGATATCATGAAAAGTACAGAATAAATATACACCTATTTCTCTGGTCTTATAAAATAACTCATTTTACACAAAAGAATATATGAATTACCTGTTTCACATATTTGTATTTGATCTTCAGACAATAAATTGGCGTCGTTCGTGCGTTGACTGTTGTGCGGTGCAACACTAACACCGAACTGGAAATCAACATTTGCTTAATCCCTAGGGGCTAGTGTTAGTGAATAGGACATTTGTACGTAAAATATTAACACCATGCAGCCACAAAGGTCGGTTCAGCAGACGACAATTTTGCAAAATTGATAACACTAGCTACCGGAAGTTGACGATATTCAGAGGTCAAAGCCTTAACACCAGCTGATTTCCATTTCGGTGTTTAGGCTGATGTTAGTGTTTATTAAACACTAACACCAGCCTTAAAGATGAAGTTGAGTTCTGGTCATGCGATTGCATTGTGAAAGAAACGGTGTGGAATCGACCAGAAAAGGTTGATCATCTAGCATATAAGAATTTGTGTGTATTGCAAGGTTCTGGAATCATCAAAATGATAAGAAATTTGGCCAAGTCTTGGTAAAGTTACAAACACTATACACAGAAAGATGTATATGGGACTACACGAACACGTGGCGTAAAAATCGTACCCCGAGTTTTACGATGTTACATCACATATTTAGAATATGAAGGCATTTGAAGAGCCATGCTTTTCAGGGAACATGTTTTATCTGATGTTCTTCCACACTTGCATAATAAGAAGGATAACGCTCACAAATTATTTTTCACCTCTTCCCAGAACTCAACCTTCTCTTTAAACACCCAACTTGAAATCACTCATTGTCTATTTAGAGCATTTAGGGGAATAACTATGTGTTAAGTATAGGAGTTAATGCCCTTCTGGCTCCAAACATATGATATGCTGTACTTAATACAATGTACCCTTATTACCCTGGTATTAGCAGAGCTCAATCCATGTTATTCGAGCAATAAGAGTAGCAGTGGTGGTAGAAGTAGGAGAATTTAGTGGATAATTTGTTTAGAGTAAGGCTGTTTTGCTGCAAGTGTCCAGTTGAAACTGAATAGGTACCATGTAAATAGCAGTCATTTCATTATTGTTATTATTATTATCATTATTATTATTGTTGTTATTAGTATTATTATCATTATTATTATTATTGTTATTGTTATTAGTATTATTATCATTATTATTATTGTTATTGTTATTATTATTAATGGTTTTGTTTAAATAGTAGAAGTAGTAGTGGTAGTGGTAGCAGAAGAAGAAGAGGAGATCGAGGAGGAGGAGGCCTCTTTGGTTCCTTTTCTGTCCCTCTCTATCATTTTTAGCCTTCTTTTTCATTATGTCATATTACTGGTCACCCAACAACAGGTTCTCATAACAAAAATATTATTGTTTTTTGTTTTGTTTTTCACAGGTGGAGAAATCTTTGGTTGGAGACCATTACTCTTTGGCTGTAGGAGCCATTGGAATGCCAGGTCTTACATCCCTTCTAGGCATCAAGCACAAAGGTGGTGTAGTTCCTGGAACTAATCAAACTATGGTCATTAGTGGTGCTGCTGGAGCATGTGGATCCTTAGCTGGACAGGTCAGTAAGACCATTTTATGTGGTTCCTGGAACTAATTAAACTATGTATGGTCATTAGTGGTGCTGCTGGAGCATGTGGATCCTTAGCTGGACAGGTCAGTAATAAGACCATTTGTTGTGGTTCCTGGAACTAATTAAATCTTTGTTTTAGCTATGCAGGGGCCCGTTGCACAAAACTTACCATTGATGGTAACTACCATGGTAACCTTGAATTTGATTGGCTGTTGAGCCCTGTTACCATGGTAGTTGCCATTGATGGTAAAGTAGTTACCATCAAACCAGGGCTATAGTGGTGCCTGAGGTTAATTCAGAAGTTTTTGTTAAAAGAAAAGCTCAAGTATTTATAAACAATTATCTCAAGCTCCATAATGTCAGAAAATTTGATGGAAACGGTAAAATTGTTAGTATTTTATTGTTGAAAATGAAAACTATTCAATTTATTTACTTGGGTTATTTTCCTTTAAAGATTCAGGGACATTTTTCTTTCTTGCATTCTGAACCAAATTAATGAAGAAGTCGATCCTTTTCATGAAATCATGACCATGTTACTATTTACTTTTAGATAGCAAGGATCTTGGGATGTGGCCATGTTGTTGGGATCTGTGGTACCGATGCGAAGTGCAGGATGCTGACTGAGGAGTTGGGGTTTGATGTCGCTATCAACTACAAGACACAGAATGTGGAGGAGCGACTCAAGGCTGCATGCCCTGCTGGGGTAGATATCTACTTTGATAATGTTGGAGGAGAGATCAGTGATACAGTTATCATGGAGGTGAGATGATAGCAAGCTAATTCAGGCTTCTGGACCTTTCTGCTTGCTACAGAACCCATGCAGAACTATTCGGGACACCCTAATTGTAAGGGATCGAGGCACTGGTTTTGCCAAAGAATGATTATCCGAATGTTCATATTTCCAAAGATTTTGTAATTCAAAAATACAAATTTCCCATACCAAGGGGGCTCATTATCGCAATATCGAAATAGGGTTCAAATTTCCACACATTAATGGATATATCGGTTTGACACCAAATTTGTATGTAGACATACATGCTGATTCCGTAAAATCCATCCCATTTAGTGAATTTACACTATTTGGGCCACTAGCTCCTGCCATCTTAGCCACTTTGAACATTTGCTTGATTCTATACAAAAAATTGTTTTTTTTTAATGTCGCCAAAGATTTTGTCTTGATTTAATTCAGTCATAATTTATGATAGGAAAGATTTAATAGATGGCTCTTTGCTAAGATTTTGCGATGATTCCAAAAACATCGTTCTCATTGAACTCAATGACAACATTTTTTTTATTGTATAAGTCACTTTTATAGCAAAAAATATCAATATTAATTTTGTCATACTTAAGAGTCCAACAACTGTTCAAAAGTTCAGTGAGAATTAATTGATTGACGTTTCTCATTTAAAACAGTAGAGTGTTTTGATAATTTTATTACTATTTTTGCAATGAAACATAGATATCATTGAAAGGCCAACGTAATCGTCTATGCATGATTTGCTATAGCAGTACACTGTGTATCTGAGTGGCCTAGATCCGAAGGATTGATAAGCCTGCTCAATGTACCTAGCAGGGTTTGCTGGGACGATACATCCCCCAGCAGTGGACCAGCAAAGCACAGGCTCACAGAGTTTCCAAGCTAGGAACTTTTACGACTCAACCACCTCGACTGATTAAACTAAAGAACCAGACTATAGGCATGAATAGTCAAATTCGACTGAACGCCAAAAATATAACCAACAACAACTCTATGCATGATTGCTTTCATTTTCTGCAGATGAATAAAGACAGCCATATCATTCTGTGTGGGCAGATTTCAATGTACAACAACCTACACCGTGATTATCCACCTCTGTTAGCGGATGATATAGCCCAGAGAGTCAAAGATTTCAACATCAAAAGAGAGCGATTCGTGGTCTTGACATATGCGGAGGAATTTCCGGAGGGATTGGTTCAACTAGCGACATGGATTCGGGAAGGAAAATTTAAGGTTTGTGTCTCATTTAAACAATTTCTTCCAAGTTTGCTTTGAATCTTGGATTATTTAGAGTATGATTCCAACTTCAAGGTAATAGCTAGATACAGTTGTTGATAGATCATTTTAAATCAGTTGTTGATTGCATTGTAAACAATTAAAAGAAAAAATATGTATGTGCTTGCCAAATTAATTTGGTAAACAATATAAAATGAACAAAAGGAATCTTCTCTTGTAACAGACAAAAACAACAATTATGTCATTTCATATTGTTGAAATTGATGTCTTTTATATAATAAAAAAAAATATTTGTGCACAGTTAACCCTTTTATTACTTTCAAAAGTATTTAAACCATGTAGTACTTTCAATTTGGTAAAATGGCTAACAAAATGAGGAACGAAAATCTCTATCTGTTGGTTTCCTCATACATATTTCTATTCTACAAAAGTAAACAGCAGATTTAAAAGCTTCAGTGTTTGCATTTGGTGTGTACAGTCCTGCTCTTGTTAAGCAGTTGAGGTTCAAAGTCCTCTGAGAAGCACTATTAGCCCATTCATCTAGCTTGAGCAAATATTATTTTTTACAGAGATTCTTGAACACTTGAAGTTAAGAATATTACAACATTGGTTGAGATTAAAGTACCATGAGAAGCACCATTAGCCTCTTCATCTAACTTGAGCAAAGATTGTGATTTTCAGAGATTCTTAAACACTTAAAGTTAAAGCGGGGCAGTCGAGAAACAATGTACTCTCAGACGCACTAGCCCATTCAACTAGCCTGAGCAAAGATTGTGTTTTTCAGAGATTCTAGAACACTTGAAGTTACAGCGGGTGAGAAACAATGTACTCTCAGACGCACTAGCCCATTCAACTAGCCTGAGCAAAGATTTGCTTTTCCAGAAATTCTTGAAGACTTAAAACAGGAATACTACTTTCTCTTCAATAAAAAATGAATATATCTGTTTGACTTCTTGTTTAATAGGTGAAAGAGACAGTGACTGAAGGTCTAGAGAATACAGGAGCAGCGTTTGTATCTATGATGTCAGGTGGCAATGTAGGTAAACAGATCGTCCATGTAGCAGACCCATAGAGATACAGTCAGGATAGAGTCAGGATACTACACCTGTATGTCATTAGAGTAATTGGGGTTGCCAGTTTTCAGGCCCTGACACCTTCCAATTTCATCCTTTTTCCATCATTTTATATATTGTGCAGCACATATGGGACTCCAAAATATCTTGGTCAGGCTTTTTAGGAGGAACTGACTTTTATCCCTGAGAGAATTTTTTTTTTCTTCAAGTTCTTTAACAAAGGTCCAGCTCTAAGACAATTTTTTTTTAAATATTTGGTGAGAACAAATGAAAAAGTAGAATTTTGTGGGAATTAAATCAGAGAATGTCTATTTATCATCATCATTTTGGGTTATTATCTGAGTTTTAAACAAATGTATCTACCCCATGAGCTGGATTATTGTCAGCAATATAGGAACACATATATATTGCAAACATTTCCAAAAGGGGAACATAGGTGTAAGTTACACAACCATTATTTTCTCATTTTCACTCATAGATATGTGTATATACTGTATATATATATGTATAATGATGTCTTCCTTCTCACAATTTTTAGAAAGTATTTGTAATGGATTATGTGACCTGTTGGTGAAAAAAAGCCTCAATTTATTTTTAGTATGTGTAGGCATATTTACTGACACTTAGAGATCCCAAGCCTCCAGTCATACACTTATAAAACACATGTAATTTACTCCATCAACACCCACCTTAGTATCATGTTATATAAGATAAATTGATAACATATATTTGGAGAAATACTTTTTTGCCCCAATAAACCTTTGTTGGTGAATTTATGATTCATTGGTAGTTAGCAGCTGAGAGGTCCCAAACACTTCTATATACTTTGTAATAATTGTGAAGAATATCTGGAAATTGCTTAATTTTACCACTCTTGATAATAATAATAATAATAATAAAAACGTTACTTATATCTTTATTTATATTGTCTTGCTGAAGAAAAGAGTTAATTTCATGATTGATTTAAATGTCAACTTGCATGTTGATATACTAACGATGGGGAAAAGGTGATAAATAATTCTCACAGGAAGGCCTTGAAATGCCTGAACATAATCATAAGCATTTCCGGAGACCTGTCAATCTTGAAATACAAAGTCTGGATCAGTTACAGTTTTTAAATGTGCCAACCACGCACAGCAAAATAATTCATGAATATTCATGAGAATATGCCTTCCTGAATGATTTGAATAAAGTGTCTTCAGACGATGAAATCAATAATGACAGTCACTCAAGAGTGTCGTGAGTCGTGACTAGCATGTTCGTATGAGTTGAATATGATTTTGGTAATGTTTCAAATTCATATACAGACTATAAATTGAATACATGTATAAGTAGATGTTATTCATGTGATGCTGCAACCTTATCAAGTACTTGTAAAACCCTGTGATAAGATTAAGAATTATGCTGATTTGTACTGCAATACCCCTGGCCTTTATTATAATTGTTAATAATGTATAATATGTACAATAATATTATATGATTATAGATTTATAATTATTTCAAAAGAAACATACATACCAAACTGAACTGTTTATATTTATTTTGATTGAACTAGTAAAATCACTGTGATACATCATAATGATACTTGTGTGTCTTTGTGCTCATTGTTTACTTTAAACTGTGTAATGCACACAAACACGCCCAAACACCCACACACACATATGCATGTGTTGATATATAGGCACTTAAAGAAACAAAATTACTTCAAGATTTATCCATCATGGCAAAGATAACTATTATTAGTTATTGAGTGATTAAGACTAGTAAACGACCAAAATCTATGATAATGAACTTAAGATGGTAGCATATTCTCATTTGTTAATATCTTCTCATTGCGTTTAATTATTAAATATTAATTTTAACTAACCAAATTATTAAAATTGGTGGAATTGTACTTACCTTTTTAATTTCAATACATTGTACTGTTTTTATTAAACTTCATTGATGTACATCAATATTCTGTTTATAAACATATAAGTCAATTTACAATGTAATGTAACATATCAATATTCTGTAAACATATATACCGTATAAATCAATTTACAATGCAGTGTTTATAGCAAAACAGACGGAAAATTATATCCAGCAGAAACACTCTTTTTTTTTCCTTTAGTAATAACATGACATAATGCATTTTTTTATATCAATATCTGCCCACATACATACAAATTTTCTCAGTGTACATAGACTGAGCACGCACACATAGCCTGCCTTTTATGAATATCCAAGAGAGATTTTGAAACAAAGGAAGAAAGAAAGCAATTTGAGATGTCCTAAAGTTTTTAAGCTTAAAAATGTACTTAATTATCCAATTGTATTTCACAACATTTTAGAACTAATTTCTTTGGCTATTGTTCTATCTATTTTTGTTTTTATTTCGTCGTTTTCATTTATACTTTACGAGATGGCTGAATTGCAGAATTTTGTACATTGCGTAAAAACATAAAAAATTATACAAACGTAAATAAACTACAGTAAAATTATCCAGCATATCGTATTAAGACATATCACACAGTGAATGAATTTTCTAAATAAATTGTTTAAGTCTATTCCACGATCACCATATATGACATAAATAAAAAGATCTTTCGAAATTAAGAGTGAAGAGAGAACAAAAGGGCTGGAGGGAAATAGAGAAAAGCGGTAAGGAGGGGAAATAGTGCAGACAGCACAGGAGATCCAGGAAAAGTATCAGAGAGAAAAAGACAGAGGGAGAGAAAGGGAGAGATCGAGAGATATACACACCCTCAAGTCCTTTTCAGGATTCCTCAATCCTCCCTCTCTCTCTCACACATGGTGCACCCGCAAGCCTACTGTATAGAGAGATATATATTTAAAGATAATGCCGAGGATGAAAGTGTAAATTACCATAATGGGCACAATAATAGTATACTGGTGAGACTAGTATCAGCGAGTTTCACAATGATGATGATAATAATAATAATAGTAATATTAATGATAAATATATATTGATAAATATTTGACTAAAATATAGAAAATATCGTGCCCAGTATCATGTTCTACCACTTCATTTTTATACATACTTCAGGTGTTCACTTTTGGAATTACATCATTGCAAAGAAGTGCAAAAGGTAATGGAAAGCAAAATGATAAGGGTGCATAAAATAGGATGGAATTCCTTTCCAAACTATTCTTAGGCGTGGTTCTAGAGTTAATGTGGCGGCTTTCGTGACTTTTTTTCTCTTGGGGTGGAGGCTTAGGTTTTACATTCACCCTCATTTAAAATGATTTATAACCAATACAACTTTGGGAGCTTGAAGATTTTGTTGTGAAGGGGAGGGGGGGGGGCATTCCCTCATCCCCCCCCCCCCTACCCCTTCCTCTAGAACTGCTTTTGAGTATTCAGCCATACGATGACAAAAGATATAATTGTATGGATATTCCTCAGCAGTATAAAGTAAGTGTTTAATTAAATGAGAAAAACAATTCTATATGTAGGCCTACATGGAAATCTTTTTCCTTAAAATTGTTTCAGTAACATTCTCTCAAAATTTGACAAAAATTAGACAACTATTTACGGAGTCAAAATATTAAACATTGCTATTAGTATGCCCGGATATACAAAGAGAGAGAGAGAGAGAGAGAGGAAGAGAGAATATACAAATTTGTTAATTGCAATAAAAATGTATTGCAGATACCAAAATCAGTGGGGGGCACAGGGGGCATGTGCCCCCCCCCCCCGGCCAAAAAAAAGTGTTGAAATCAGCCCCAAATTCGCCAAAAAATGTACTGAAAAACAGGGACGTGCCCCCCTGCCCCCCAAAAAAAATTATTGAATTCCTTTCCAAACTATTCTCAGGCCTGGTTCTAGAAGATTGATGGGGCAGCTTTTAATTGGCTTAGGTGTTACATTCACCCTCATTTAAAATGATTTATAACCGATACAACTTTGGGAGCTTTAAGATGTTGTTGTGGAGGGGGCTCCATCCTCTCACCCTCACACCTCCCTCTAGAACTGCTCTTGAGTATTCGGTCATACGATGACAAAAGATATAGGATATTTCCAGTATATTTCTCAGCAGTATAAAGTAAGTTTTTAATTAAAATTAAAAAAACAATTCCATATGTAGGCCTATATACCATACATGGAAATCATTTTTCTTAACATTTTAAGCAATGTTTCAGTAACATTCTCTCAAAATTTGACAAAAATTAGTCAACTATTTACGGAGTCAAAAAATAAATATTGCTATAAGTATGCCCGCGGATATTCAAAGAGAGAGAGAGAGAGAGAGAGAGAGGGGGAGGGGGGAGGGGGGAGGGGGGGATCGAGAGAGAATATACACACTTATTAATTGCAATAAAAATGTATTGCATATACCAAAATGAATCATAATACATGTATTATCAAAGGATAGCTATATAATTGTAAGCAACCATGTGATATGACAATGTATCACTTCCTTTTGTTTTCCTCCATTAAATTTGACCAACTTGGTGCGGCGGGGGGGGGGGTCGTTTTGTTGGCATATGTCCCTCTACCAATACGGACGGCAGGAATGACATCGCAGTCACCCCCCCCCCCAAAAAAAAACAACAACAACAACAACAACAACAACAACAACAACAACAACAACAACACAACCAACAACAACAACAACAACATGATGACCAGAGATTTATGCAAACAATTAGGCCCCACACCCCGCATCATGCATGCTAGATAAGAGTGCGATCCCATGTACGTCGTCGCGACGCCACCTGCACCGTTCATGCACTCTGCCGCGACACTCCGATCAGAGGCAGACTTTCACCGTCGACGCCGTCCGAATTGCTTATTGCGTGCCGTGTACATGCAATAATCATACATCTGACTCCCAGTGCTTTTTGTACCGAGTAGTGAATAGTTACACTTTGATTTTGACAAGCCAAAACATGATGTACCGTACGTGAGTATTTATTTGTCTATTGATTTCTCGACGACTTGCAGAGCGGGTGGGCGTGTTCCATTTAACGTTATTCATCGAGTAGCTATATAGCTCTCGGTACAGTATACATGCAGTAGTAAGTCCAAATCTACCATAGATATATATGTGCGCGGTTTATCCCGTAATATATAACGTGGCCTGTACTACTAGCCTACATGATCGAGGAATCATTACTGCACATTAATAATACAAGGCCATCATGAGCTGTCTACTATATTGTCAAGACTGATCAGTGAATGAAGCAATGATCAAACTTGATCGGTATTATAATTGACCGTTTGACCCTCAACAGTACTACCAGGCAGTAGGTAGGCAGTATAGTGGTGGATATGATCGGCCTGTATGTACGAGTCTTATCAACGTGCTCTCAGTGATATGCATGGGTTGTTTGATATACATAAAAGTACTGTTTATCATAATATTTCTACTCACTGGCCTTATTCAAAGCGCCCAAGTTCATATTCTTTCAGATCTGTCGGAACCATCAGTGTTATAGATTCTATAGATGATAGTGTTAAAACACATTATTCTTAGCTTTGTCTTCACATGAGTGTAAACAGGTACATGGTCAATGAATATTCTTAACAATTATTTTAGGGCAGTTTCTACACAGAATTAACCGCCTGGTAAGGGTAATTCTTTGATAAACTAACATTTGTTAACCTTTCAGTGCAGCCAGACATAGTGTCAGTGGAACAAACGTCAATATCAGAGACTGAAGCAATTGTTCTAGCCAGTTTCCTGCTCCCCCCCCCCCCCCATTCATCAGCCCTATATCCTCATGAAACATAATCATTCCTTCCAAATAATTGGACATTAAAGATTAAAGATATTTTGGATGATTGAAATCCTGGTATAGGGCTACTTAAATTGTATTTCAAACAAAGTTGTAATTTTGTTATTCAAATGAGCTTTATATAGCACGTAGGCCTAAATGCAACTACAAACTGTGATTAGCTATTAAAGTTAATACAGAATAGGTACAGTCATAATTCTATACATCATGTCCCATGCTCCTTTCACAATTTTTATTCTTTTTACTCTTACTTCCACATAGGAAGAATTGAACAGTGATACAGGATTTGCCAACCAGTTTTTTCCTGATCACGATTGTGTTATTTCATGGTGAAGATTGGAAAGAAAATTTGCACACCATGGAGCAGATGATCGTTAGCTTATCAGGTCGCATTCACCTCTGGACGTACCTCTCTATGGCAGGTTGGTTAACTTTAAACATTTGCCTCACAAACATCAATAAATGGCTCTTCATGAGTTATGGCTTCCCATACCCACTCTTCGTCACAGCACTTCATATGCTCTCCACGGCCATTTTCGGTTTCGTCGTCATCCGCTTCACACCTTTCGGGGCTGCTTACGGGGAAGGAAACGCCCGTTTGAAAGTAGCTCCTCATCTCAGTCCAAAGATCTTCATTTTGAGCGTGGTATCAACCGTCAGTATTGCTTGCGGAAATATCGCCTTAAAACATTTATACGTGTCGTTCGTGAAGATGATTATGGCAGTGACTCCTCTCGCCACTGTCATCATATCAAAAGTACTGTTTGGAAGAGAGTTTGATCACTTTGTATATTTGTCCATGCTACCTCTGTGCTTTGGATCTCTTTTATGTACCATCGGGGAAGTTAATTTCAGTGTATTTGGATTTATTGCTGCCTTTACTGCTACGTTATTAAGAGCTGGTAGATCTGTTCTTCAAGGTATGTTCTGCTCGTCAAAAGAGTTTTTGTAGATTTTAAAACTACGAATGTTCACAAAGAAATGCTATTCAACTGTGTGTTTCATTTAATTTCATATTCCTGTTTACTTATAAAACAATGCTGACTCTATAAGATGTTTATCACATTTTCACCCCCTTCCCCCCAAAAAGAGTGAGACGTAAAAAAACAAACAAACAGAAATATGCCATATATGACATTATAACTGCACTAAATTCATTACAGGTAGACAATGTTCATACCGGTAATTAATTACTGTACAAAAATATATAGTTGATTGTATGAAATACAGTTTTCTTATAAATCTGATCTTTTAACTTCGGATATTCTTTACACAGATACATGTAATGTAATTTCATTTCATAAAAGAAAGAAAATAATACAGAATATATAATACTTTTTAGTATGTTGATGATTATCATACCTTGTGTAAAGAAGTATGTTTTGATAATGTGCCTAAACTATATCAATAATAAATAATAATAATATTTAATTTTTATATAGCGCTTAATACAAATGTCTCTAAGCGCTTTACAAATATACTATTTATTTTGCAAGATCACAATTTTTGTTGGTTATTCACACACACACAGACATATTGTTTACTAACAATAATTTCATGCCATATTCTAGGTGTGTTACTCAAGGATGAGCGAATTGACTCGGTCCGCCTCCTCTACCATATATGCATTCCGAGCTTCCTCCAACTAGGCGTGGCTTCTCTCCTCTTTGAAGGAGGTGCACTCTGGGACCCACGGCTGAGTACGAGTATTGAACTGTGGACCCTCATTATTCTTAGCTGTATATGTGCTGTGGGATATAACATCATGACCTTCCTAGTCACTTATTATACTTCACCAGTTACACTACAGGTATGGGGAATTCAGGATTTTTTTAAGTGTGTGTGTAAATCATAAAATTATGTGGCAAGCAGGCTAGCAACCGAAAAAATGAATTAACATCACACTTTTCAGGTGCCTTTTGGTTTGAATATATGAAAGAATTAGGGGCACATTATTTGAGTTGTAAACTAAAGACCATATCGGTTTCAAGAAGAGGGTATGGACTAGCTTTGCCCTCCCCCATTCCTCCTCTTAATCTGCTAGTGAATTCATTCGACTTCACAACATACTTTGTTGCAAATATTAGCCAGAATATGACATTTGTTATGTTCAAAGGTAGCATGTTTACAGTTTGTATTTTACTTTCATTCTCCTCGTTTACATAATTATCATGTTTATTTTTATTTTCCATGTATATTCTGTTTATGTGTATTTTTACCTGCTTTCTTCATGTCTCTTCCTTCTTACTTTTGTAGATGCTCTTAACTTTTGATGATGTGCGTTTGTATCTATATATTCTGTCCATCAGTCTATTCCTCTCTCTCTCTCTCTCCCTCCCTTTCTCTTTCTCTATTTCTATTATATATTTTTTTTTCTTCCTCTTCCTCTGTTTCTTATTTAATAATTATATAATTTTTCACTCATATAGTTACAAAATAATATAAATTGTAACTTAATTTTGATATATATAATTCTCTTTCCTTCATATACCCCTCCCCCTCTCTCTCTCTTTCTCTCTCTACACATATGTTCATATCTCTATCTCCTTCTCTCCCCCTCAATTTTCTCCCACCTTTATTCTTATATCTAGGTATTAGGTAACATCAGTATTGTATTGACTGTAGGCCTCTCCCTACTCATCTTCCAGAATGAGGTTTCACTCCTCAGCATTGTTGGTATAGCTAGCATTGTTCTTGGAAGCCTCATGTATCAGGAAGCTGATGAAGCCAGACGATTGTTTCATCGCATCATGTGACGATCAGTGCTGCCCATCATTTAGTACCATTTCTTGATCAGATTTGTAATTAATTTTAGCTAGTATACACTGTACAGTACGTATACCAAAAAAGGGAGTATACCTTTCACAAAAAATCTAGTGTGTATGCAATTGTGTTGCCCCTATTATAAACACTATCTTTTTATAGGCTACAGTTTTGTTTTGGAATAAATATTTTGTTCCAACACACATGTCATCGAATGTCTACCTGACCGTTGCTGTAAGGCTTGTGCTTTTCAAAGATGTTAGTAAGAAGTTAGAAGTTACATACTATGTAACTTCTTACTAACATCTTTGAAAAGCACAAGCCTCATTTGTTTTCACAAATTACATTAAGCTGCTTTTTATTTTTTATTTTTTATTGGAGAAAAAACTATTTTATAAGGGATGAACTCACTTTTGTTGGGAATTGTATTTCTGAAAGGTTTTTGTATTTTCATCAGGCTATTACCCATTTATGAAAAGTTATGTGGTGGGATGCTTTTTAACAAAATAAACTATCTTCTATGGTAATGAGATATATGATATTTGTCATAGCACATCATAATGAGAACTAAGATGTGCCCATAACTGGCTGTGTACTCATATAGCTCTGTGCAATCCCATTTTGATATCAGAAACAAATCTAAATTGACTGTATATGCCTTTCACTCACATAAAAGATAACATTGTGTTCCAAGTGGGAGATTAAGCTCTTGGGGAAAATTAACAAATACTGGTTTTGGTATTTTTTTATTCCTTTCTTTCTCGGCTGAAAGCCAAAATTATCGGCATTTCAGTCGTAAAGAAATCTACAAAGACACTTATCAGACACAAGAAATCTTCATGTACTACCAAGGTGTATTTATTTGTATTTATTAGTATGTGTTTGTATGCTATCTTGAAGACAGTGTGTCCCTTTTGCTTGCGAAAGTCTGGAGTTGCCCCAAATACTTGACCATTGTCTGGAAAATGCAGTTTTGAAGTACCTATAAAATGAAAGCACCGGTAGGCCTATTGGAGCAGTCTTTGTGAAGATATCATTCAATTTGCTTCTGAGATGAGATTTTTCATCAGACTGTAAACAAAAATATGTTGGGTTTAAAACCCTTTTACTGCATGGGTGTAATCTCATTCACAGTTACTATACGACCAAAATATCCATGTGAACCTTACCTCAAATATTATTTGAAAACAAAACAGTTGGATTTAAAGCTATTCTAAAAAAGATAAACAATTAATAGTCCATGGTATGTCATATTCAAAGCAAAAATACAAGAACTGGGCCTGACAGGAAGCCTATGAAATGGTTTTCCATGTTTCATTTGAAATCTAGATCACTGTTTACTTTCAAATTTGACAGACAGGACCTACATAAAATACATGTGGCTCAGGCAAAGGTTAGTGAATTTGGTTCAGTCTGCAAAAGGGACATGTCCTTTAAAGTGCCCTTGTCACAATTATCATATAAATCCTCTTACACATCATTAAACATATTGTACTCAAGGCATACAAGGTATCATTTTCTATAATAATGAAAGTAGCTGGTATATACTTTAGTACATATAAAGGTCAAAACATATTTTGAGAGGCCAGTACATCATTAAGCATGCTTATTGTTTACGTACATACATGCAGAGTTTTTACTGTGAAACCTTGACTCTATAACTACAATGTACATTGTGTACTTTTGGGAGAAATAATTTGAAGTGTAAATTAGAGGTACTAGCTATCATAGATGTATACATTATTCAACCATTTTCAGGGCAGGTATTGGATGGAAATTATAAGTATATGATGAGAAAATCTAAAATATACTTTTGTTGTGTTAAAGACCCTACACATCACTTTAAACCAAAGGTAACTCAATTATATTCTATAATTGATTATCAAATCATGATTTTCAACAAAAATATATTATATATTTTAAGGTAAAAAAAAAATTCTTCATGATTTGCTATAGAAATGTTGCTTTCTTATTCAATTTTGTCACAATTTTTTTGTTTCCAAAATCTGTTCTGCAAATATAAACATAGATGGAAAGAAATGATATAGGATGCAAGTGAGGAAAGTTTCTTTGTGTTTCTCATGACTTTGTTACTAAACATATAGCTTTAATTTTTGCATTACAGCACCCCAAGATTGATATGCCAGTGAATATTATACTCGTACAAAGATTACTGTACTTCGAGGCATTCAGACTATGGTAACTGTTGTTTCCATACTCTGTGTCTCAACATTATGGAGCAAACCATTTTCATCAGTAGTCTCCATATTTAGCTTGTTTCTTGGGTACCAATAGGTACTCTCAATAGGGATTGTTGAGTTATTGTTTATGACCACAAATACCTTCAAAGTGCATGGTTATTGCTCTCATTCTTATTTATGACATTTGTGCGGTCTGTAACCTAAAATTACTATGCAGGTAATTTTAGACCCCAAAATGCTAAATCTCCAGGTCATGTTGCAATCTAGTATTTGGTATTCAGAAAAGGCTTGATATGTGTAATAAAAGTTTTGAAGATGTTTTACCTTGTATATTTCATTTGCAGAATCTTGAATTATTACTTGGGATTCAAGTAAAAGAGAAATGTTTAAGTTACATGGCCCTCATATATGTTCAATTACTATGTATTCCCTTAAAGTTGGTACATATATGTGGTGTGGAATATTCTTCTCCAATACAGGTATAAATTGGAGTCTGCAAACATTTAAAGTCTTTATTTATTCAAAATAATCTTTGCAGGTTTTAAAACATATACTTTCATATACTAGTAATTGAAGGATTGATATGAAGGGGGATAAGCATCATGGATGTATTATCCATTCCATTTGTATTTGTATTTTGTATTTTGTATTTTTTTTTGGGGGGGGGGGGGGAGGGTTCCATTCTGCTCCCATCCTGCATAATTATGTCATTGTCTTTAATATTAAACCCAATTTCATAGGTTATTCTCTCCCCCATATTTATAGTCGTTTATCAGGGTTGTTATAAACGATGCTTTCTATCATGAATGTTTCTTCTGTGCTCCTTGTGCAATAAAATATGGGTTGTTTAAGAATTGTGTTGATAGCGCAGTATTTCCAGAGTCATCAATTTCCCTTCATTCCAATTTTGCTAAGATTTAAAACGGTGTTTGTTAACCTATACCCTTTTCACATCTATTTTTCTTAACCCCGGACTATCCTTAACCCCATACTATTTTTTTTGCTGTTCACATCTATTTTCTTAACCCCGGACTATGTGCTTAGCCGGGGTTAAGAAATTTCACGCGATTCACACTACGTTCGCCTTAGCCCCGGACTATTCGATAGCTCATGAATATTAATGCTTTTGCTACCGCGCATGCGCCTTTCGACTAAATGAAGGGGAAAAACCGGTGTAAATACAATTAAAATCAGGAGACAATCAATGCAACAATTGAACTATAATCAATATCGGTCAACGAACTCTTTGCTTGTGGTAAAAAGACCAACAATATACAGTACGGTACGTAATAATTTTAGCTCGCTCGTGTTGTGTTATCCAGCCTTGCGCAAAGCGTTTTCCCTTTATTATTTTACCGATACAAATCAATTACCCATTTTTCATCCAATTCACTTGATAAATTTACCTACGTAAATATGACTGATAATGATAAATGCAATAAAAAATTATGAGCTACATGTTCTTTCACTATTTTTTTAAATCAATTTTATAATAAAGATTTTTTCATAATGACCTCTGCCTCGTAAAAGACTAAACGTCAATACAGAGAGCATGCATGCGTAACGTGAACTGCATGCATAGCGCGCGATAAATGCAAATTCACGACCACACGACCACGCTGTCTGTGATTGGCTGTTGCTTAGCCCCGCTTCTCCTTAGCCCGGTTCGGATTCACACTACGCAGCTTAGCACCACAATTGCCCGGCTAACCCCGCAATTGCCCGGCTAACCCTGCTATTTTGCAGGGCCAGATAGTCCCGTACTATTTGTGGGGTTAGCCCACTTTGGCAAAACGTAATGTGAACAGAAAGCCGGCTAAAATTACCCCGGGTAATTGGTGGGGCTAAGGAAGGAATTGGTGGGGCTAAGAGCCCCCTTAGCCCCACCTATTTCCCGGGGTTAAGCAATATTTGGTAGATGTGAAAAGGGTACTAGAGGAACACAAGTTGCATCATCCTGGATCTATTTTTAACCCACACTTCCAATATTTACTTAGTTTTATAGTACATGTAGAAATATACAATGAACACACAAAGCAAAACTATCTTGCAGCATTATCTTGAAAAGAATGATAAAACAGTTTATTCTCTCTCATCTTTCTCTCACTTTTTACATATTGACTATTTACAAAGTGTCAGGTGAGTAGGCCCCTTTTTTTAATTTTATAGAAATGGCATAAGAGTAGAAACAACTTAATGGATGTGCAACAAATCACCTTTTTGTTGGGCATCAAGATCAATTCAATAAAATAAATGTACAATTTACACATCTCCAGCTTCCATCAACAAACATACCAAAATGTCAACAATAACGAATATGTAGTGTCACAAGTAAGCCATATACTAGCACTACAACAAAGTGAAATAGAATTCACCTTCTTCGGATATCACACATGTTCCTTAAAATGTGAATCTCTGTAATGGCAAATAACAATTTGTAATTATTTTGTACAAAACAAAAATTGAACTTCTTTGGTACCTACGAATCTACTACACTGCAAAGGCTGATATTTCACGAGAGGTAGCTCCCTCTCAACTGAATACTAATACACAATTAGTTTATACATCGTATAAACTCTCAAATACATTAAGCAAGCAAAAATCAGGTTCATTTGTATTTCACAGACAGTCTATTTTCCTCTTCTTAATCATCTTTGCATATAGATATTGTCAATAAATGCTGGAAGGCTACATCCACAAACATATTGAGTAAGTAATCAAAATATGCACTCAGTTTGCTTGTTTTTTTTTATCATAAAAAAAAAGATGATCGATGTATGGATTGACAATGAAAATATTTTGCCAATGTACATTCTGAATACTCTTTCTTTTGTTAAAGGTAAGTGACTGGCATTCATGTTCACATACTAACTCTGAAATCAAGACAACATAATTACACTGTACACTCGCCCCAAAAAATGCACACGGAACAATCTACCGGTATGTAAACATTTTAAGATGCTGTTTAAACCTATAGAAACCACCGATACTATTGACCAAAATATTTGTGTGATAACTCGTATTGCATCATACAAATATTTACATTGCCATCATTGTTGATCTATAAAAACAAACTGCTACTTTTGGGAAATACATAAATCTGAGCAGAAATTATTGAAAATCCTATCGCAAAATCATTACTATAACACACAATACAACAAAATAATAACCAACACCTGCATTAGCAAAGCTGGACTGTAAGATATGTGACTGCCCTCTATTGTCTAGTAAGAGACAGAAGAGTGTTGAGTCATATTTTTAAATGCCATCCTTCTGACTCTCAACAGCCAAACGTTCTCACGTTATATTTGTGCAGAGGTTAACACCAATGTTTTTAAGTGCGGTAGTATTATTACATGTACGTCTTGGGATGTTTTTACTCAAACTGTTCTTTGTGAAAGACTTGGGATTTTTCCAGCATGCTTGTAGCCTGTGCTGCAGAATATGTGTGAAAATACTGCCGTTATTGTAACCCATCTCTATCGGTTAAATTGTTAGGAACCATCGGAATGCATTACAGAAAGACATTCTGAAGGTTAGGTAGTGTACATATATATGTGGGGAACAATCGATCAAGTTTATAAATCTTTGAAAAGCCCTTACAGAACATCAAAGAAATAAATCCACGAAGTAGAAAAACAGGAATGCCATATACAAAACAGGCCTGGGGGGGTTAATGTCATTCAAACCCTGCCAAATGATGAATTTGTAAGACTTATTATACAAGACATGCTTCAGCAACAGTTGCTCTATGGTAAACTTTTTACACTCACAAAATCTTCAAACGTAAACATGACACTATGGTTAATCAAACCCCAAAGGCCTAACCCTTTATCTTTGGCAATATAAAGCTTGAAGTAAATGTTCCAGGAGCAAATGTTGGTGAATTCAAATAAGATCCCCCCCCCCCTCCCCCTCCCTCTCCCGGAGAAAAAAATAAAATAACAATTAAAAAAGAAATAACAAATGAATATATAAATAAAAGAACAAAAAGATACTGGAGTATACTGTTTCTTTGCTAAGCTTGTAAAAACTTACTAGCAGAATACACAACATATAAAGCAAAAAGCACATGAAATAACACGGCCTATGAGGTGAAAACACATATGCACAAAATACTACATGTCTATGCATACAAAAGAAAAAGCAGTAATGGTAGTATGGTAAATCCTGGCAAACTCTTCCCTCGCACTGAACAATAATGTGGGGAGTTACTGATCACATCAGCAGGTTAGTATTACCCATTCAATTATGTCTTTTTAAAAAAGGGGAAAACCCCACAATATTCTTCAGCTTGGATTAACCCTGTATGGATATAACATAACAGCAGCATACATTTCTAAATAAAAGAAAGAGTATTCAGTGGATTGTCTTCAAATAACAAACATTTCTTGTCTTTTGTCATGGTACATGGATTATTTGACAAACAACAAAGAAAGTTTTATTCATGTTCCTTTTCCATGTACCACCAACAACTCCTGCAGATGTATTACATGCAAGAATCACATTTCTTTGATTCCGATCTATTTCAATTTTTTTTTCTTTGAAATCATTATATACACACATATATACAATCTGAAAATTAGATGATCTTAGACACACTTTAATGATTTTTGTTTCAAACTCCTTCGAATGACATGTTCATTTACACAAATACATGGTACATTATTTTCACATAAATGACGATTATGCCAACATTCAATGAAATGCATATATATTTTCAGTTCTTATTCAATCAAATGCATATTTGTTTTCTGTTCACAATGTACCCAACACTCAGTCAAGCAAGAAAATACATTTACTAATTACTTCAATGTTCCTTGAACAATATTTCTTACTCATGAAACCCCCGGCCTTATTACTAGTATTTTCAGTTCGTGACGAGATGGATTTCATATTGCTATCAAGCTTGATTAAATAATTTAACAATCTTAAATATGCTTCAAAAATAAATATTTCAAAATGGCTTTTCAAAATTGTAAGCATCACATTTCTGGTACTTTCACGTTTGTATTAGTAATGTATAATTGGGTACAGATGAATATATCATAATATTTGCCAACGGAAATGATGTCTTCAATTCAATTTCAGGAATGTGGTAAGTACACGTTCCTCACAAAAAGAATGAAGAAAAAAATGGCTGACATGCACATTCCCTGACATTACGAGTAGATTTCAATCAAGAAAGTATTTTCTTTTGTACAATACCTGCAGAATTTCAAAAACAGACTATCTTACAATAACTACATCTATGAGCACAAATATGGAGAAATACATGAATGTTATCATGGCATTTGACTATCAAAGATATACACTGAAAATAACATATCCAATGCAGATTTGTCCAAACAAACATGCACTCCTTAACTTACTCAATACAACAACTTTTTCTTATACCACACATCTCAATGGGCCTCCATTGCATCAAAAAAAAATGTTAATGGCAGCGGTGAAAGGGTTAAAAGCTTGAAGATATTTCTTCAATCGAAAGCTTTCACAGATCTTCCTTTTCTTCAATAAGTAATAATAGTAACATTGAAACAATCTTGCGGAACACATCAGGATGTTTCAAACTATGTCAGAACAACCCTGTTTCACATCAGGAATTAACACACGTCCATCCACACACACAGTTAAGAAGGGATGTTCCTACATTTTTTTTCTTTTCTTACTTTTTTGTTTGTTTTTTATTCACACACTGAAAATAATCAAAGAAAGTCCCTGAGTTTTTTCTTTTCTCTTTGTTGTTTTTAATTTTTTTAAATAAAAGTTAAAGAGAAGGAAGATCTTTGAAAGAAAGATAAAACAATGTGAATAAATAGGAGAGTTTAACCAAAAGAGTCCTCAATAGTTTAAATATTACATCTCAGTATTGGAGCCATCCTTTGGTGTCTCTCCTCGTAGCATTCAGATAGCACAACTCACACAGTCATTTCCTCTTTCTATTACACTGAAGGGCTTGATATTTCGGCTTGGTTTATGATCCATAGGATTATCAAGGGCAAGCACTGCCTCAGTCATCCTATGGAAATGAAAAATGGACTCCTTTCACACTGTCTTCTGCATCCTAGCGTTCAAAGAGATTTCTTACTCCATATTCATTCCAACATTAGTTCCATTTGCAGCTCTTTCCACAAATGTTTCTTTGCTGACTGAACCACTATCATCCAATGTCTTCTTTGTTCATATTCATGGTCGCTGCCAGCATTGCACGTATCTTGGCTCGCAAATCCTGCAAGAAAAATAGTCATTAAGAGTCATGAAAGATAAAGACCAGTTATGGTCATGCGACTGCATTGTGAAAGAAACGTTGTGAAATCAATCAGAAAAGATTGATCATCTAGCATAGATGTACTGCAAGGTTCTGGAATCATCAAAATGATAAGAAATTTGGCCCAGTCTTCATAAAGTTACAAGCACTGTACACATAAAGATGTATATGGGACAACGCACACGTTCGCGACACGTGCGTTTTTATTTCTCACATACCAATAGATAAACTAATTTATCAAATATATCAATTAGTAGGCGGTTTCCCGGCAATTTTTTTATCATGTATTATTCAAAACATATTCTTTCACATGATTGGTAATAAGAGCTTCCATTTCATTTTTTAAAATTGGGGCGTTTCCAATACTGGTCTGTACCTTTAAATGCAAAAGTATAAGCCAAGCTTTCGACTGAAAATGTTAGAGGGACTAATTCGAAGTGATTAACTGTCATTCAACACCTTGATGGATACAATTCTTGTCATCAATACAGCTTTGTAATTCATACAGCTTTCAAAAGGTCAAAAATCATTCCTATTCATGAATCTGGCAACCAAAATTCCCCAAATATCTTTTGTCCTATTTCAATATTACCTACGGTATCAAAATTGCTAGAAAGATTTGTTCAGCGGCAATTAGTATCATTTTTAGAAGAAAATAAACTTTTATCAGTAGAACAATTTGGGTTTAGGAGTAAACACTCATCATCAACGTCTTTGGTTAGAATTACAGATAGATGGATGAATGCTGTTGATCAGGGATAATATACAGGAGCAGTGTTTATTGATCTTAAAAAAGCGTTCGATTGCGTTGATCCTGACTTGCTCCTCAAAAAAAGCTACGCAATATTGGTATATCTGAAGAATGTTTGCCATGGTTTAATGATTATTTACATACCAGGTTTATTTCCATTTATTTTGGTTCAACTCTTTCAACTCATTTGCCCATTTATTTGGTGTACTGCAGGGTTTCATTTTGGGGCCTTTGCTTTTCATTATTTTCGTCAATGATTTGACTCAGTATACACATTATTGTTCAATTCAACTTTACGCAGACGATACTGTTCTTTAGTTTTCAGATTTTGATGTGGAAAGTGTTCAAAATAAACTAAATCATGACTTGTCATATATTTATAAATGGATGTGCAATAATAAGTTAACACTGAATTTGGATAAAACTGTATCTTTACTCATAGACGCGAGACATATGCTAAGTAAATGTAATAAATTAAATAACTATATTAATCATATTGTAATACAACAGTCTGACAGTGTTAATTATCTTGGATTTATTATCGACAGCAGACTAAGTTGGATGTCCATATTGACAAATTTTGTAAGAGGGTTGGGAACCTAGTAAAATATTTGGCTAGACTTTGTTACTTTGTTAATGAGATGAATTTGAACTTGATCTATAAAGCGATTATATTACTCTCCAAAATCGCGCGGGCAGAATAATAATGAAAGTTAATACCTATGAACACATCTCTAATGCATATATTCATTCACTTTTAAAATGGTCATCTCTCGAATCCAGGCGTAAGAAAAATGTTTATGTATTTGTCTGTATTAAATCAGTCCATAATATGTTATCTTCTAGTATGAATTAAATGTTTTGACCCCCTTCTCATATCTATTCCCTCCGCAATTCCGGTAACTTTGTTATCCCTAAGCCTAGAACTGAATACTGTCGATGAACTACTCAATATAGATGCTCAATTCAATATAATGCTCTTCCTTATACCACAAAATTACTTCAAACTGTTAACACATTCACAAAGTATTTAAACAATATCATTCCAGACTTCTTATAGCTGTTTAGGTATCTTATTATTATGTGAGCTATTTTTTTTATTTTTTTTATTTACTTGTTTAACTTTTTCTCTTGTTTATATCGTAAATATTTCTCTCCTTTTTCTTGCTTTACTCCAATTCGCTCGTCATTATTGTAAGTTCTTATTTTTGTTGTAAGTTTTCATTACACCTGTACTATTTATTTACATGTCTATGTCTATAGGGACCCCTCTGTAAAACAACATTGTTATGCTAATAATGCTGAGTAGGGCCATCCCTCCGTCTTCATTTTTGTAAGTGTGTCATTATGATTGTAAATGTATATTTGTTGATGTTTTTTAGTTGACAGAAAATAAATACAAAACAATACAATACTCACACTAGCACCTCCTTTAGTATCTGCTTTGGTTTCTGATCCACTTAGTTGGGTGTTCAGTTGACTGAAAACAAAACAAAGGTACAGAATAATAACAAGATCAATTTTTAGAGAGAAGCTTTTATATTGGTGGCCCAAAAGAATACAACAGCTAAGATTGTGATTTCAATGACACTTTGACAAAATGTATTCTTTTTGTTTGTTTTACTATGTATAAAGTTCTTTCCCTGGGTTAATTAAAACAATTTTGGGTAAGGCGTTTTAATTGAAATTATAGTTTGTTCTTATATAGCGCTTTTCAGGACAGCAGGCCCTCTCAAAGCGCTTTACAGATACACATTATTACCCCAGTCATCGGATTCAGGCTTACCCACACACAATGTATGCACATTCTCCACTCCCTGTGGAGCATTCCACCCAGGCGCCATGTTTACAAGCACACACTTGCTAATCTAACCACATTAGCTTTCGCATCCTATCGGGTACCCATTTAACACCTGGGTGGAGAGTGGCAAATGTAGATCAATGTCACGGCGGGACTTGAACCGCCGACCTTGTGATCCACAGTGAGGTGACATATCTACTCGACCACGACACCTCTATGTTTGACTGTATGGCTATTCTTATGAGGCAATGTTATTCGTGGTATAAATAGACTATGTGAGAGAGAATGTTCTTACCTGCCCATCTTTGAACTTGAATCACTGCCCGGTGAAGATACCGATGCCTCTCTGTCTTGGAATGGCTCCAATGTGGGAGATGATGTAGGACTACAAGATAACAACAATGCAACATTACAAATTAAACAAACAGCGCTCCTTTTGTGAGGCAATGTTAATCATGTTACATATTATTATATCCCTTATCGTAAGATTGTTGCATTAGAAGTGTACACAACAAGAAAACAAATAGTTTTACTATAAAAGACGTTTCCTGCCGACTAGATCGGAATAGTTCATTTTTTATTGAAGACGCATAGTCCCTTTTTTCCCTATGGAAAAAGTGAACTATGCGTTTTTTTATTGTGACATCACGCATAGTCCCTTTTTTCCCTAGGGAAAAGTGAACGATGCGTTTTCCTCGAAGATCCTCGAGTGTCATTGTATATTTGTATAATATATTACATATTACTACTCATTTGTATAACGGTTAATAGTAAGATTCTAAGTGCTTCACATTATTATTAATATTATTACCCTGTCATTGGATACACTTCTTCATCAACATATGATAGTGCACATGCTCCACTCCCTAAGGGAGTATTCCAGGCACCACTTTACAAATGCACACCTGCCAATCTAACCACACCTTTACCACCCTTTAGCACCTGGGTGGTGACTAGCAAATGTAGATCATTGTCTTTTCAAAGGCCACTAGTCAGTGTTATGCTGGGGCTTGAACCCCTCACCTCTGCATCTCAAGTTTAAAACACCTGACTACCAAACCTCTACATGCAGGAAATGAGTCACAATGGGAGGGATGTTCTATTTTTATCATGTATAAATCATGGTAAAAAGAGCTTCACAAATTGAATATAATGCTTTTCATCTGGTTAATTTATGTATTTCATCTAATAAATGTACATCTCATGTATAATCATTGAAAACTATTTTATTCATACAATTTGGGTGTAAGGAATCAAACTTGATATGGCTACCATGAAAAATCATGTTTTTATCAATAATGATATGACATTACGATGTTTATTTCATAAACCCTTATCTGAAAACAATCTTATTAGTAATGAGCATGAAATCAGTTTGAGTAATACATCATACCAACACCCTCCCACTTACCTGGACCTGCCAGTTACTGCTGCTGAAGTGCCCACACCGAGTGGGGGAGGGGACTTTCTCTTCATCTTCCTGGGGGAGGGAGACCGAGACTTGGAATGACGCTTTCTTCTCCTCTCCCTGCAAAGTAAAAGGTGACGAGTTCATGATTTTGTGATCTACATGAATATCATGATAACCATGTTAAATGTTGGCATTTGATACACCTGACTGCTAAGAAAGCATGTATAGTTCATTGATAAGCAACCAAGAAATCTTCAGCTTCATATTGTAATAATAATTAATAATAGCTACATTTATAATGGACTCCATCCCATAGGATGCTCAAAGCGCTTAAAAAATGCTTTCATTACCCTGACTTTAGCCTGGCTTCAGTCCAGCTGCCCTAAGCATTGAAAGCGTGCAATGTATGAATTCCTACCAGGTAACCATTGACTACACCCGTGTGGAGAGTAGCAAATGTAGATTAATGTAGATTAATTAATTAGTGCAGCGGCGGGACTCGAACCGTGAACCACCTGATCCACAGTCCAGCGACATTAGGGACTTTTAGATTTGCACGGCGAGAACGCGTGACACCCTTTTAAGGCAATGTGACGTCACTGCCAGTGCCTTAACCCTTACTGTACTGGGCTATTTTGAGCACCCACTGACTGGGGGGGGGGGGGCGTGGGAGGCCCCCCCCCTATGATCTCGGCCGTCGATTGTCCGATGAACACGAAAACTTGCATGTTTGTATATATCTACGTAAGGAACAAGATGGTATAATTAGTTTTTTCTGAATATGCAAATTTTTGTCGTTAGCCTAATTAATTATGCAAAATGCGCTAATTTTATGCGTTTTACAGAAAACGTGTCAAACTCCACTAAATTGAATGTGATAACTCATTATTCATATGAAACTTCTTTTTTAACACAAAAAAGTTATTTTAATGTAATTAATAATGATAATTTATGCAAATTTTGATGCGATTCTTATTTTTTGCTTGTTTTTTTGATGACATGCACATACTAATTGTTATGTAACGCCTTACAGGTATATTTACTCCAATGGGGAGAAATACCTGCAAAACTTGACATCACTATCATACAATCCCAATATTATGAATTGCTCTTGAAACTATCCTTTTCATACTTGAAATGAATGATCTCTCACCTTTCCATTTGCTCTCTGTTGACAGCTGTCTGATAAGATTTGGGCACAGAGGGGGCTTTCCGACTGCTTCTACTCTCAGTATAGGGCGGGCTTGCTGTTCTCTCTCTACGATTTGACCTCACGGGTGACCTCCGTCTGCTGGGCAAGTGGCTTCGTTCTGAATCCTCCCTGTAGCTCCTTTCTGGATCTGAAAGGTAGTGCACAAATCAGCATCATTCATCAAATATACTTGTACCGGCATATCATTTTTATTTATGAAAAACCTGATACTTTGGAGATGTCCTTTCAGGGCTTGAATTAATCCACGGCCACCAAGGCCATGGCCGTGGATGCCCCTTTGCTTGGCCTCAATGCCCCTCTTACTGGCCTTGGAGATTTGTTGTGCCCTTTCCAATTCTTCCTATTTGTGCTGTAATATAGGAATGTGCCCTACAGTAAAGTGGCCTTGCCCTAAAAATATTGAAATTTAAGGCTTGTCCTTTACCTGGATTATGTACTATTACACAGTTACAAGTCATATGTCTAGACTATTACACAAATTACCAACCAATGCTTTGGTATGATCACATTATTCACTTTACTGAGAATATTGTCAAAAATCACTGCTGATAGAACCATATCTGAGGACAATAATGTCAGCATGAATATTCATTCAATTTACCATGATCATAACGACCATCAATCCCGCAAACTTCAACTTCAACTTTTTCCTCTTCCTCTTCCTCATCGTCACCATCATCGCCATTATGGCTATTATCATTACCATCATTATCATCACCACCAGCATCATCTTTACCTGACATGCCCCCCTCCTGAGCAGCAGCAGCAGCAGCCTGTGGTCTATCCTTGACTTGACTGAGGAAGAGAGCTAGCTTTTTCCGTCTCTCGACCTGCACACTTCTCTCCTGTGAAGCACTGGCAAGTTTCTTCCTAGCTGCCATGGCAAGTCTGTCTTCCAATCGCTGGTGATTACCTGTTCAAATCAACAAAGAATATGTGTTAAGAATTATATTCCACATACTAAGAATCTTGCGCTACGATTGGTCAAAAGTAAATCATGTGATGAAAGAAAGTTTGCCCATCATTGATGGGAGAAGAAAAGTTTGTTGCACTGTGTAGATAGAATTACTATCTCACTGAAGGTTGTATACATTGCGTATACGTACGTATGTAACTAATGCATGCACTGTACGTATCGTACACCGTTTGCTAACTGTTAATTGATGACTTGTTGCTCTTAAATGACGGAAGAAGTGAAATGTTTCTGATGTGGAATATAAAGCAAATAATCACCTTTTGGTTTCAGGCTATGGCAAACTATCACTTCCTCGGCAATCTGAATGTACACCTTATAGCTATATCCAGATCGCCTCGGAAGTGATAGTTTGTCCATCACCTTCATCAACAGTAATTATTTGCTTACTGTCTGAGAGAATCAGGCAGAGTTGAAAGAAGGGGGTTGCAAAATTCTCACTATCAAGTTGCCATCAGTGGAACACAAATTGGCAAGACTTTCACGTATCTTGCGAGGTCCTCATCAATTTGTTCTGTACAGAAATTTCATAAAGTTTCATTTTCTTAGTTATTGATGAGGGAATAGATTTGTTCACATGGGGTTTATATGGGAACATAATTGCAATAATATTTAGGGTACAAGGAAGATTTGTTTTTTAGGGAAAATATATATATATATATATATATATTTTCCCCTTTTTTCCCTTCCTTTTTTTCTTTCTTGGTACAGAGCAAATGGGAGGGAACCTCGCAAGATACGTCATAGCGTTGCCAATTTGATTTTGATTGATCCCAACTTTAAAAGGTCATAATTTCTTATTTCAAATTGGAATTTGCTGAAAATTTGCTGACCTATTCCATTCATATTTCAGGGTGAGTTTCCCCTTTAACACACAGATTTTCCACACATTTGCACAGATTTTCCACACATTTGCACAGATTCGTGCTGAACCCGTTTGATTATTTTTGTTATCCCTCATGCTAAAGAGAGTCTTCAAATGCCCTGCTTTTGAAACTTCACACATCAGCACATTTTATCCCACATACATTGAGTATAATGCCAAGAAATCTGCAGTAAGCACTTTTTTGGGATCAATTTATGGTGTATCTTATATAACATGTAATCAAAATATGACTGATTCATAAAGCAACAGAAAGAGAATTAAAGAGAAGGTTGAGTTCTGGGAAGAGGTGAAAAATAATTTGTGAGCGTTATCATTCTTATCATGCAAGTGTGGAAGAATATCAGATAAGACATGTTCCCTGAAAAGCATGGCTATTCAAATGCCTTCATATTCTAAATATGTCATGTAACATCGTAAAAATCCAGGGTCTGATTTTTACGCCACATGTTTGTGTAGTCCCATATACATCTTTCTGTGTACAGTGTTTGTAACTTTACCAAGACTTGGCCAAATTTCTTATCATTTTGATGATTCCAGAACCTCGCAATACACACAAAATCTTATGTTCTAGATGATCAACCTTACTGGTCGATTCCACAACGTTTCTTTCACAATGCAATCGCATGACCAGAACTCAACTTCATCTTTAAATTACTCACCCCCAGTTCTCTGATGCTCCCTGCCATATTCGGCCATCCCTCTATCATCAGCTTCATCTTGTTCATACTCCTGATTAGGATACAGAGCATCCCCTTCCCCGGCGACGGCGTACTGACTCCCCGCTCCCTGAGGACCATACTGCATCCCACTGTACTGTTGCTCGCTATTATCATCATAGTCCATCATGTCTTTGTACTGTACATCGTGCATTGAGAGCTTGCGGCCTTGACCTTGGCCTTGAGGATTGGTTGCTGAGGTAGTTTGATTGGGGTCGTCCTGGTCTCCATCAGAGTCACTGCTGCTGCTCTCGACAGGGAGGGCGCTCTTTCTTTCTAGCGTTCGCTCTTCAGCTTTCTTTGGTTTGATAGGAAACCTCACAGGCACTGTATTTTTATTTTTTTTTCAAAATATTTATTGAAAACAAATCTCATTCATAATAATTACAGTACATGATAATAATAATAGTAATAATAACATGTTCGTATAGACATAGAATATGTATAATAAAAATATAGTGTAATAGTTAACTCATCAGCAATTAAAAAAATAGTTAACAAAATATCTGCCATTTCTTATTATGAAGATCGAGACGATTTTTCTTGAAAGCAATTATACGTTCCATATTTTCTAAATGTTTGAGAGCTCGTTGAAAAGAAAGAAATAATAGAATAACGTTTGCATTTTACAAGTGAATATAAAATATTTTGCAAAAATTGTAACTGTATTGACGAAATAAAAATTATTCATTATAAGAGTACCAAAAAAATATTCTTCAACCGTGAACAAAACATTTTGTATGTTCTTTTCTTTTAACCATGCACATATAACATTCCAGGCACTGTATGGTGTGATATCAACAGACAAAAACCTTACAAGAGAAACTTATTAATCAATCTGCCAGGCTCATCTGGAAATTGCTTATGTCCTACAATTACACCACTATGAGCTTAAAGAGAAGGTTGAGTTCTGGGAAGAGGTGAAAAATAATTTGTGAGCGTTATCATTGTTATTATGCAAGTATGGAAGAACATCAGATAAAACATGCTCCCTGAAAAGCATGGCTCTTCAAATGCCTTCATTTTCTAAACATGGCAAGTCACATTGTAAAAATCGGGATGGATTTTTATGCCACGTGTTCGTGTAGTCCCATTTACATCTTTCTGTGTACAATGCTTGTAACTTTACGAAGACTGGGCCAAAGTACTTATCATTTTGATGATTCCAGAACCTTGCAATACACACAAATACTTATATGCTAGATGATCAAACTTTTCTGATCGACCTCTTCTGATCGACTCCACACCGTTTCTTTCACAATGCAATCGCATGACCAGAACTCAACTTTATCTTTAAAGGGAAATCCAACCTTGATAGAAAATTACTCTTAGAGGAAAACAGAAAAATCAGAAAAGTAGACTGGTGAAATTTTGAATTGAATCGAACAAAACATGAGAAAGTTATGATTTTTTGAAAGTTATAACCACTACATGTATAGGCTCTTCAAATTGGCTGAATTGGTAATGGCTCTGAGATGAAGAGGAGGACAACTTTCCCATTTGTACCAACACACAAAGTGTCTAAAATTTCATACACTATCCATAACATAATTTGAGTAGTGCTCAAAGGGAGAAGGCACTAGGAAGAAAAAACAAAACTGAAGATATTTTGTACAAGACAAACAGGAGAGTTATCCGCGAGTACAACACAACCACAGACCAAACTGCCAATTTGAGATTTGCATGGACTTAGTGATCTCATATTTCTTTTATTTTGATTTATTTCAAACTTTCGCCATTCTGTTTCTCTGATTTTCCTGCTTTCATTCAAATGAACTTAGTACAAGCGTTGGATCGCCCTTTGTATTTCCTCCATCAAATGTATCTTTGGGAGCTTATGCCTTCCCAAACCAGTATCTTTCTCTATTACTGATCTGACTTTGTTGTTGCAGGGCAGCCTTTGCTGCACTTGCAATAAAGACATATAACTCCAGAAATAGTTCATGATTTTGGAATGCATAGGCATTACAGGAACATTGGGGAAATACATGTAGAAGCATGCTAAAAAGGACAATGGAAAGGCAATGAGAAATTTCATATGATAAAAATTGCAAAGTGAAGAACCACACTCTCTAAAAATAGTGAAATTGATAGATTTGACAAGGATGACAGAACTTAAATTTATTGAAAATTTTGCTAAGAATTTTGTAAGACTTTTCCAGCCTTCCTCTTCTCCGTTTCTTATGTCACTCTAAAGTCTTGAGAAATAATTACAAGAGCACATTAAACCTAGCCAAGCTTGTCTTACCTTTCTTAGATTTATCGGTTGCATTCTTCTGCTCTCCACTGCCGCTCTCTACACCCTGATTGAATTCCTGGATAAACATTTTTTTCTTAGCGAGGTAGTAAGCGTTGTAGCTGTGCCATGGCACAAGGAACTCAAAGCGAGGGTCGCACTTAGCCCGGACACTGGCCTCAAACTCATCTCCGTTCTTGGCCACGTACTTGGCCAGCTTGTCTATGACTGGCTGAATGTCTGGAGGGGGTGGGACGATGGGGAGTGGCTGGGGCTCGATTGCACTACAGTGGTCAAATAGAAACAGAAAAATATTAATTTGCTTAGCTGCTGCTTGTAAGTGTAGGCTTGCATGGTGATGTAGATATACAGTAGGCTTGCGGGTGCACCATGTGAGAGAGAGAGAGAGAGAGAGGATTGAGGAGTCCTGAAAAGGACTCTGACTCGGTAATTGCTTGTGTACATACTGAAAACTGCTATTTATAAAGGCTACTTATATAGTGTCAGAAGTATAATGTTCATTTGAAGTTTAAATACATGCATAACCATAACATAGAAACCTCTTTATAAAGTCATCCCAACGTTGCTGGGGGAAAAAAGGGAAAAACATGCTTAGCGCGCAACCGGCTAATCGTATAATGGTATCAAATTCAGGTTTTAAAAAGAAACATGAACAGGAGACAAACATCAGCATGGCAGCACTACGCAATAAAGAAACAGCCCACTAATGTGGACCCTCTTTTAAAATTACATGATTGTATTGATGTGGTGTCTTAAAAAATTATGAATTTTATCAGCAATGTTTGTCCTCACCTGTTGAGCAAAGTTTAAAAAGGAAAATCCCTAGAAAATACATGAAACTGTTCTAAAATTTCTTTTGGATACATAAGGGATGCACTTGAGTGCACTTGGTATTATAATGTCTGCTGTTCACCTGCCCCTCAGCTGACAATATAATACCAAGTGCACTCCGGTGCTAAGTGCTTAGTCCTTGGTGCTTAGTGCTCACATCATTGAAAGATAAAAGTTGAGAACTGGTCGTGTCATGACATTGTAAAAGAAACTGTCTGGAACGAATTAGAAAGGTTTATCATGAAGAATTGATGTTTATTGTGAGGTTTGGCAATGACTGTCTGATCATCATGAAAAGATATTCACTTAGTCTGGCTGCAAATGACATGCACCGCACACAGAAACGGGTATATGAGATTACACACATGTGGCATGAAAATGAAATAATTTGTATTGAGGCACTTCACAAAGACTTATGCATTAAATTTTGTTTACATTACGAAAATGGCCTATACACTGAATTGCCATTGCGTTCTGATGAATCTGTTAGGAACCAAGAAAACAAAGAACACCACAATGAAGTCTCAATCTTTTGTGACCTCCCAATCAATATGATATCTGCCTTTCCTCATGACTATATGCACCTGCTGTGTCTTGGGGTGATGAAGAAATTATTGGACATATGGACAGGGGGTATTTATGAGACGCAGAATCGGAAGAAATCCAGGGTGTTTAAGCCCCTGCAGGCCAGCAGAGTAGCACTTATTTCACAGAACTTGTTGGCATTGCGGACACACATACCGAAGCTCTTTGCAAGAAAACCACGGGGACTTGATGAGCTTTCACACTGGAAGGCTACAGAATTCAGGCAATTCTTCCCTTACAAAAAAACCTAATGGTAAATGAATGGTGTTTGAATGGTAGCGTCAATGGTAAATGGTGTTTCAATGGTGGCATCTGTATGGTGAAAGGTGTTTCAATGGTGGCGTCTGCATGGTGAATGGTATTTCAATGATGGTGTCTATATATATGGTGAATGGTGTTTCAATGGTGGAATTGTATGGTTAATGGTGCTTCAATGGTATACAAATAGTGAATGGCCCCTGCAGGCAATCAGAGCTGTAGCACTTATTTCACAGAACTTGGTGGCATTGCAGACACACATACCGAAGCTCTTTGCAAGAAAACCACAGGGACTTGATGAGCTTTCACACTGGAAGGCTACAGAATTCTGGCAATTCTTCCCTTACAAAAAACCTAATGGTAAACGAATGGTGTTTGAATGGTAGCGCCAATGGTAAATGGTATTTCAATGGTGTGCCAATGGTGGAGTCTGTATGGTGAATGGTGTTTCAATGGTGGCGTCTGTATGGTGAATGGTGTTTCAATGGTGGCGTCTGTATGGTGAATGGTGTTTCAATGGTGGCATCTGTATGGTGAATGGTGTTTCAATGATGGAATTGTATGGTGAATGGTGTTTCAATGGTATACAAATAGTGAATGGCCATGAGTGCAATGGTACAAGATTTTGCACGAGGTGAAAGATAAGAGACGCTATATTCAACGAGGAGCAGCCGAGTTGAATAGAGTGTCTCATCTTTCACCGAATGCAAAATATTGTTCCATTGAAATTAAATTTCTATTAGCAAAACAAAGTGCAGTCGCACATGTGGTCACTCACTTAAGCTTTACAAGCTAAAATGCCGGAAGACACTGAGGAAAACCTCATTCAGCCAGAGAATAATCAATGTGTGGAATGGTCTTCCAGGCGATGTTGTGGAGAGTTCCACTATCAATCGTTTCAAATCTGGGCTTGAGAAATGGTGGAAAGATGCCCCAGATAAATATGATGACAACCCCAACCAAACGAAACCATGGATAGGAACAACAGTCTAAAGACTGAATAATCCTGGATCAAGTGAGTTACAAGTGAGATATCCTTCAATGTGTGCATTACCTACCTTTCATCCGAAGCATGTGGAATGGTCAATTCCTGGCTTATGAGAGGGGGTCCCAGCATAGAGGCAGGTGGAAGAGGATGAGCGCTATCATGTATAGATAAGGCAGGGTGGTGATGGGGTAAGACTTGGCCTGGTAGGGGTCCCGGCTCCCCGACCCCGGGGAGGAAGCCTGGAGGGGGTAGCTGTCCAATCGGGTGGCTCAGCTGAACAGGGGCACCTAATTTTCAGTGAAAAGGCAGAAAAATAGATGATAAGTTCATTCAGGGATGCCAGTTAGAATTGATCAGAGGGCCTGAAAATCACCTAGAATGAGCTATTTTGAACACAAAAAGACCTAAACTATGTCCTGAAAATAATCGCTAGGGGCTGAATTCAGGCTTTTGCCTAAAAACTGGCATCCCTGTCAATTATCAATCCTTTTGAAACTAATTTTAATCTGTGCTAAAATAATCTTTATTCCATCTATCAGTACTTTCTCTGCAATCATTACTGCTGTCACATTCAGCTGAGAGGATTACCCACCCACACTGAAATAGAGTCAAGATATTCTAGGAATCCAAGGAAATATCATTTCCAAAAAGTTTTAATGCCCCTCTTACAGAAGGCAAGAGCAACATATCATCACTCAACATTATTTCATGAAAAGCAAGGTAGCCTATCACAACCCCTGACAATGTCAACTGAAAAAACACTGGTAAATAGACCAGTTCATGGTTAGCACCTTACTGCAATGACCCCGAAAATTTCACAGATCTTCAACACATGAAGAGGTCCCACTTTGTACATTTTGAAATAATAACTCCTACAGCGATGGAGGTGCTTTATAAATAGCCTTTGTTCCCCCTTTTCAAAGAATACTTCCACCTGTGTACAATGGAGTGCACTGAATGTGCATGAATGAATAATGTTACATAACTTTCATGAGCACATATCCAGTATTTCCTCTCCGTGTATTTCAAAATTTGTTCTGCAATGACCTTTATCTGCTCATGCCTAGACTGCAACCGTGAACTGGCTTATTCAAACCTGCTACTTCTCCCCTGCCCCAAAATCATCAAATAGTCCAAATTATTATGCACATACATCATAGGAGTTGAGTTTAGACACTGACTGACCTGAATTGGCGTGATCTAAGGGTGGGGGAGGAGGGGCCAGCATAGGGGGTAGATGGAAGTGTGCACGGGTGGTGACTGGTTCCCCCTCATAGTATGCCATGAGTTGCTGTGGTTGTTGTTGTTGTTGTGGATCCATCATGTGAAAGGGGGGTTCCCCGTGCTGGATACCAAGCTGAGCTGGAATGTTGTCAGGGTGGGGCGCACTGGGAGGAGGATGCTAACCAAAACAATTACAAGACTATTAATACACTCAAATATCACATCACAATATGAAATTGAAAAACTGAAGTCATAAATAATGTTAACTACAGTCCAGGGGGGTGTTTCACAAAGATCCTAAGTTGAACTTATCTCTAAGTTGGACTTAACAATTATGGAAAGCCGTTAGCATCTTTGAAAATATTTTGTAAAAGTTATATTAAAAGGCATAAAATGTTGATTCAAATCATTCATATTTTCTATTATCAAGGAGATTTCATGTTCTTGATGTGAAATTCATGAAAAGTCTAAAATACTTAAATTTCTGGTTTTGAATGTATTTTATTTTAAGGCTACAAATGGCTCTCCATAATTTTTAAGTCCAACTTAGAGTTAAGTTCGGCTTAGGATCTTTGTGAAACACCCCCCTGATGATATTTGGTGTATTTATATACACAAAGAAAAGTGGCAACAAATTTAGAAAGTTATGAATTTTTGAAAGCTACAATCACTATTGGTATGGGCACTTTAAATTGACTCGACCGGTAATGTCTCTTTGATATAATGGCGGACGACCTTCACATTTGTTCACACACACAAAATGACAATAATTTCAAAAAAGAATTCTATAATTATGACTTGGGATGGTCTTTTCTTTTAAAAGGACATGTAATCATATATATACTCTCCATAATATATTTTGAGTAGTGCCTCAAGGGTGAAAGCACTTTGAAGAAAAACAGATATTTGTGACATTTTTTCACAAGCGAACGAGAGGCTATCCCTCACTACGTCATAATCCACTGACATATTGCCAATTTCAGATTCGTATAGCTTGAGTGATCTCATATTTCAAACATAACTTTCTCATTGTTGGTCCAATCTATTTCAAACTTTCGCCATTCTGTTTCTCTGATTGTTCAGCTTTCATTCAAATGAACTTATTACAAGGGTTTGATTGCCCTTTAAATGTAAGCTGGCACAAAGATAACACATACCGATATCTATTTTCTTCTTGTCAGGCTAAAGAAGTAGTAACTTATTATCTTCACAACTTTCTCCTTGTTTGAGTGGTCTATACTGAGCTACCACAGAGCAGTCTGTTCATTCCATATAGCGGGAAGCTATAAAGATAAAATGATCTTCTTTGACTACCCGAAAGAGTGGTGAAGTGTGACGTCATCAAAAATCTATTTTCAGAATTTCTCTATTTTTTCTTCATTTTCCAAAAGAGCATACAAAATAATGTCCCAATGTTGAAAACCAATTGAATATGTTAAGTATTGGCTGAGATATGACCATCTGAATGAATATATTTCCCATAGGATCTCAGTGTAATTTGCCCTGGCTCCTAATCGTTAGGAGCCAGAGCATATAACACTGAGTTCCTATTGGACATCTCTTTATTCAGATGGTCATATCTCAGCCAATACATATTCAACTGGTTTTTGACAGTTGGACATTATTTTTGATGCTCTTTTGGAAAATGAAGAAAAAATAGAGAAATTCTAAAAATAGATTTTGTATGACGTCACAGCTTCGGTACTCTATAGCGGGAAGCTATCAAGATAATAATCTCTTCTTAGACTACCCTATTGCATACCTGTACTGATGAGGCAGCTGGTTTGGGCCTGGGCGGGGCAAAGAGACTAGGGTGAAGATAGCCACTCCCTTCTAGATCATCATCTTCATCATCACTCTGTATGCTGTTACTGTTACTGCTACGCCTGCTACCAATCTCCCCTGTGCAACAAAATATGAAATAAATTCTTTTATCAAAGATGTCAACAATTCAAGCCTCTAGATGTGATTTCCATCATTACCAGAACAATGCCTTTATTACTGCTTTCTCTGCTTATAGTTTACCCTTAAAGATAAACTTTAGTACTGGTAATGCGATTGCATTGTGAAAGAAAAGGTGTGAAAGGATCAGAAACAGTTGATCATGTAGCATGTAAGTATTGGTGTGCACTGCAAGGTTCTGGAGTCATCAAAATCATAATAAATTTGACCGAGTCTTGGTAAAGTAACAAACACTCACATAGAAAGCTATATATGGGACAACACACATGGTGTCGGGGATGGTACTACCTTGGTTTCCTTGTCTTTCTATGCTCATTACTCAGCCAGTATACATTTTCTTCCAAAATTGTTTGGCACATGTCATTTATTTGTAATCTTGAACATTCAGTGTAAGTTTCGTTTGATTCTGTGAGAATTAATTTTTTTTTTTTACCAGTACCGGAGTTTATCTTTAACATAGAAAGAAAATCATAGGTTTCATCAATCATTAACACAATAATCTTGAGAATTGCATGTGAATAAAATGCTGGGCTCATTTTCAAAAAACAAAAAAATATATATATATATATACAGTACAGAAGATCTCAGAGGCTTGGTAAAAATGTTATGTACAGTATATGCATCTATCCCACGATAGATTTTTGTCTTTGCTGTTATTCTTGTTGTTGTTGTTATTGCTATCTTTGTTTGTTTGTGTTATCAATAGCATCTGATATCTTTATTGCAATTACACAGACACATATATCGCTTTCATTTTTCAAGGACTCTATCAGGAAAAGGTTTCATAAATGATAAAAATTAATATGTTTAAAATGCCTTACTGCCTCCATTAACAACACTAACATACCAATGACTATTAAACACACTAAAACACACAAAGAAATCCAGAAATGTTTTGTTGGAGTATGAGCGCATCATGTGGGAGAAATGTCTGCTATAAATTGCTAAGAGCTGCATCCAACCATGAAGAATGACATTCAAAGGGTGTCTGAATAGATGCTCGTATCATTGTATTCAAATCCTATTAAGACAGGTTCACCATAAGTAAACTAGGCCAAATTTGAGGTGGCTTAACATCCAGTTTTGCTTTGACTATCAAACCTGAATGCAACATTGGGTGCTTTTATCATGAATGCACAATTTAATTGCTATGCCGTCCTACTATAGAATCCTACTAGATACATCATAGACAAGTTTTCCTTCTTCTACCCCCCCCCCCCTTTGTCTCTCTCTCTCTCTCTCTCTCTCTCACACACACACACAACATTGCTCACCCTGTTAAAAAATACACTTGTGCAATACAAAATTAAAAAAGGAGAATTATTATAAAATTTGTAGTTTGCTTTTACAATTTAACTTGGCAATGAATCTACTTCTCTAATGTCTATCCATATTCCATTATTCATGTATAGGAACTACCAAAGAACTCTTGATATTATAACATGAAAGATTGTGAGAGGAAAAGGTTATGGAACATAAATGAAGAAGCTCCCTTTAAAGGTAAAGACCAGTATTGGAAACGCCCCAATTTCAAAAAATGAAATGGAAGGTCTCATTACCAATCATGTGAAAGAATATGTTTTGACTAATACATGATGATAAAAAATTTGCCGGGAAACCGCCTACTAATTGATATATTTGGTAAATTATTATATCTATTTGACTGTGAGAGATATAGGGTAGTCCCATGTACATCTTTCTGTGTATAGTGCTTGTAACTTTACGAAGAATGGGCCAAATTTCTTATCATTTTGATGATTCCAGAACCTTGAAGATGCTAGATGCTAGATGATCGATGATCAACCTTTTCTGATCGATTCCACAACGTTTCTTTAAAAATGCAATCGCATGACCATAACTGGTCTTTACCTTTAATGATAAACCCAAATAAGCAGTCTTGAATAATGAGCCATTGCCATCTAAACATACGTCAGAAAGGAAGGCCAATGTTTACCTTTGCATCCAACATTTAACGGGAGAGACCTCGTAATGATATGCCATTTGTTGGCTGGCTTCCAGGCACGTGTATTGTGTCTTGAATTAATATAGAGGTCTATTACTCTGTCCAGAGTACCTATTGAATCTCTTCAAGAAAAGACTTTACTCTATGAAATGGAATGAAGGGCAGCATCTCATGAAGTCATACATGTAGTTCAAAGTTACCTGACATCCATTAGATGCAGTACGGTCATTTTATAACACACATTGACTTCTATTTTTATGGCAATCCTTTGACATTTTCCATATTGATGAAAAAGCAAATCACTTTCATTCAAAAAATTAAAATTAAACAAATTCTGCATCAGAACTGTAAAAATTGAAGTAATTTTCATAGGTCTAGAAAAAAATATACATTTACACGTAGACCCTATATTGCGGATGGAAAACATGTACATTGTAGTAATCATAGCCGTACCGCCTCCGGCTGCATTGGCATGTTTCCGCACTCGCACGATTTAATTTGAAACTTGGTATTTGAAATATTTGAATACCTGTTTGCATGAATATTCAAATAGTAAAATTTGTATTCTTCTTAGGTGTATTAAATATATGTTTATTGTATGTAGGGGTGAGAGGGAGAAAAAAGGGGGAGAATGGAGAGAGAGGGGGAAGGGGCAGAGAAGTGGACAAGTATGAGGAAGTTTTTGTTTTCTTTCATCCTTCTATTACTAAGGAGAGTTTACTTTCCTTTTCTCCATTATGTTTCATACAATACATGTTCATATTCTCTTCTTCTTCTTTTTTGCTACAAACGTTCCTTCCAAAATCAAAGCAAAGCAGCATCAACAAAACGTGCTATATGCCACACATGTCAAAAGATAGCTGTTCCAACTCATGAATCCAAAGTTCAGCTTGAATCTGGGGCAGGCAAGGCATGTCTGTCAGAGAACCCATGCATGGTCAAATGCATCGATGTGTTTCATCATAAACAATGCGTGACAATAAACCAACACTTTATTTAATAATTAAAGATAAAGGTGAGTTCTGGTAATGCGATTGCATTGTGAAAGAAAAGGTGTGGAATGGATCAGAAGAAGTTAATCATGTAGCATGACGTTTTGGTGTGTACTGCAAGTTTCTGGAGTCATCAAAATCATAATAAATTTGGCCCAGTCATGGTAAAGTAACAAGCACTGTACACAGAAAGATGTATATGGGACTACACAAATGGAGTCGGGGCTACGATGTGCCTTGATTTCCTTACCTTTCTATGCTCATTACTCAGCCAGTATACATTTTCTTCCAAAATTGTTTGGCACATGACATTTATTTGTAATCTTGAACATTCAGTGTAAGTTTCATTTGATTCTGTGAGAATTCATTTTTCTTTTTTTACCAGAACTCAAGTTTATCTTTAATGTTTCATACATGTTCATAGTTTCTTCTTCTCTTGCTTCCTACAAATGATCCTTGCAAAATCGAAGAAATGCAACAACAAAACAAAAAAAGTTATACAGTGCGTCCAAGAAAAAACTAAACCGAGAATTTTGATGTTTTATCATAACTTAATCACAATTATGATAAATAAATGGAAATGCAAGCATTACTTTAAACAAACAGAACTTGATTATTCCTGGCTCATTTTTCCTGATTGAGGTTTCATATGAAAGGGCAGAAATTGAACTTTCTAGAAATGTGATTTTCCTCTTGAAATTCAGATATCGCCCGCCAAATGACTTTTTGGTTTCCTCTCTTCAAATTATTTTTAATCACTCACGCGTGAAATATGCATCGTATGAGTTGCATCAAATGAAAGAGGAGGATCTAAGCTTTACAAATATGTGTCATTTATTAATTATAATTGTGATTGAGTTATGATAACACATCAATAATTCTCGATTTAGTTTTTTCTGGGACGCACTGTATACATGTATGCCACCCACACATGTCAAAAAGTAATCCAAAGTTCAGCTTGAATCAAGGGCAGACAAGGCAATCATGTCTATTAAAGGTAATACAAAGTTTTGGGAAATTTTGAAAAATGGGTGGATAGTGATTCTTTACAATTTTGATATATTTGGATGCCCCTGTGGATGTATTATAAGCACTAACAAAATTAGCCCCTAAAACACTTCTGTTTTCGAGAAAAATTTAATATAAAAATTTACCGGTGCTCCCGGTAAATTTTGATAAATTTCAAATAGCGCCTATGGCCGGACAATGGTAGTTGCGACCATGAAAATCTCATAATATGTAGTTGTGATATATAATTTCCAAACGGGAATAGCTAATCGGTCGATTTTAGTCAAGAAACATTGTTTCAAAGCTAAATTAATATCTTGACCTTGAGAGGGAGCTATACAACATAAAGAGTTTATTATTTATAATTTCATAACTTCAGACTCGATTTCAACCGCGACAACGATCAATTAATATTGTAGGAACGCATATGCTTCCAATATTTTAATTTGAACCGAATTCATGACCCCATACCAAAACTTTGTAATACCTTTAAACAAATCAAGCATCGTTAAATGCATGGACAATGAACCATACACTCTATGTAATTGATATGTTTGCTTTCGAGTGTCACAATCAGTCATGGGTGTAAACAAAAAACATAACACAGTGTACCCCCTCAACTAGATTCTCTCTTGGCCTTTAATAGTAATGATTAGGGACTTTTAGATTTGCACGAAGACAATGTGGCTTGCTACGGTCGACGTCCTTTTAATGCACTGCCTTGAATAGACGTCACACGTATCAGTCCACGCAAATCTAAAAGTCCCTATTGTCAATAAACCTTACTGGTACAGGCAGGCACGTACACAGGGGGGTGGTTTGGGGGGTTAACCCCCCCCCCCCCTCCCCCTCACTTTTTTTCAAGTTAAAAAAAAAAAAAAAAAATTGTGCTAAAGGGTGAACAAAATGAATTACTACATGTCTGTGGTAACAGTTTGATTTATTTTATCAGACAGTGCTTATGGGAGAAGGATTACGTTTCTATTCTGTAGGCAGTAGTGACTGTACATGTACATGAACATGTAGATCTGAATATCTTGTACGTGAATTGAGTGTAGTTTTAATTGAAGGCTGCCAGATACCATTTCATGCAATTTACAGTTTTTTTTCTTCATTATTGATAAATATCTATGAAACATATTTTACTAACTAAATCTGTATTGCCTAGATGATGGAGGCCAGTTCATCTATGACAATTGCTACATCAGGGCTACACACTAACTTTTTAGAAGGGGGTCCAGATTGTATTTTTTACTATCTGTATGCTTGAGCCCTGTATAAAAACTTCAACATTTGGGGGTCCTTATTTGAATTTCAGGCATTCATGTAGTGTAGCGGTTACCTGTTAGTGTCGAGCCCTGGCTACATAAAGTAACAGCATTTGTGTGAACTCATGAATATGTGCATAAACTACTACCAGGTAAACTACCAAGTTGGAAACCATCAAGATAGAGAAGTTTGAGTTCTTGGGAGAGGTGAAAAATAATTTGTGAGCGTTTTTATTGTTATTATGCAAGTGTGGAAGAACATCTGAGAAGAAATGTTCCCTGAAAAGCATGGCTCTTCAAATGCCTTCATATTCTGAATATAACATAACATGTAACAGCTGAAAAATGATGACCACATTTTATGCCACATGTAGTCCTATACATCTTTCTATATACAACTTGCTTGTTGCTTTTACCAAGACTGGGCCAAAATTGCAGTACCTTGCAGTACACACCAACACTTATAAGCTACATGATCATCCTTTTCTGAGCGATTCCACACCGTTTCTTTCACGATCCGATAGGACGACCAGAACTCAACTTTATCTTTAATGGCAAACTACAAATATGGTTCAATCTACTTTCCCATGAATCATGAAAAGATTGCAGTTGCCTAGTAAACTACAGGTGGTATGGTGTTGTACATTAATAAAACACACACACACAAATAATAGTAGGCAGTTAATTTAATTCCACTTGCACACCTTCCTGTTTCAGAGGAAAGACCTGTGAGTCCAGGGAACCTGTTCCTCTTGTGTCCCACGTACATGCTGTTCAGTACAACAACTTCCTCAACACGATAATGATCTATCTCAACACTGAATGCAACATTTGATTTTGAGGTGAATATTTGAGTTGATGTTTGGGAACATCCAAGCTCTAGTATACGTTTTAATTTATGCTATAGATGAGGTCAAATGAATTCTCTCTTGGGTAATTCTCTGCAATGTGTGCCATACTACACATTGCATGACTTGTATCCATCTATTTCATAAAATACTGAACAATCCCTTGACATTAAAAATAACCATTAAGCTATGGTCATGTCAAGATCTTTTCATTTTGATGAAAAACAAGACCTACTGTACATGTAAGTCGTACGGGACACACTGCAGGAAATCACCATTCATATACATAACAGACCTGCCAACCTCTGGAGTTCAAAAACTGTATTCTTTAGTGTCAAAAGTTGTATTTTACTGACAAAACTTGTATTCTTGAAAATAAACACGGATTGTTACGCGGATCAATGCCTGTTACAGTTTCTACCTACAGGAAGAATTTTTTTTATTGATCATTGGTTGAATATCCATTATTTCGTCACGACTGGTGTGTTCGATGAACCAATAAACATCCCCAAATTGCCGATGTGAGATGCTTGTAGGATACTTTACAGGACAGAATGGACATTTTGCCATTGAAAATGGCAGATGCACACACAAAATCAGGTCTGACATAACCTATTGGAAGAGGTCAAGTTTGGGGTCAAATGTCAGACTGGTTCTGAAATAGAAGGAAACAAAATTGAGTGAGCTCACCTTGTTTTTTCTTGTCTGGTTCAGGTGCTCTGAGCATGAGGGGAATATACATCTTTGATTTAATGGCCGCCAGTATGTGTTTGTAGTAAGGGTTGAGAAAATGGTCAAACTGGAGGAAATCAAACTGTGGATTGTTGGCCTGTTTGGTCTTGACGATGATTTCCATCTGTGGTCCATGGTTGATCACAAACATAGCTGTCTTCTCCATGAACACGTGCAACTTTAAGGTCATCGGCTGTGTCAAAGGTCAAAGTGGAAAGAAAGGAAACAGAAAATCAATATCAGCAAAACTATATTAGGCGAGTAGTTAGCTGGATGAAAGGTACTGATTCATTCAACGCTAGGTGATCGAGCATTTGCTTGTGCAGCCCCAAAACTCTGGAATAACTTGCCATTTGAAGTCAGGAAATCACCATCTGTAAATGTCTTTAAATCGAAACTGAAAACACATCTTTTTAATTAACTGTAAATCTAAGCATATCAGGGGCTCTTGTAGCGCAGAAGAATGTATACTTAATGTTGGATAGTTTCTGCGCTCTATAAATGTATTATTATTATTATTATTATTATTATTCAAGATTTAGACAGCATTCAGTAATGATTACAACAACAAAAAGTAATTGGAAAATAATGTGTGAAGCATAGCCTCACACTACTTGTTTTGCATCAAAAGTTAGCTAAGATGAGCATCATAATTTCATGTACCAGCCATGACCTCTGATAAATTTGTCTTCATATACGACACATTTGCCTATAGATTGTAAACATGTTGATCGCATAGTATAATTTATGTGAATCATTTGTTTAAATTCTTATACATTCAATATTCCACTAGCTGAAAAACTTCACATGTATTCTGATGCATCTTGCATCATAATGTATGACAAAAAGAGAATGTATACACCTTATAGGACTACTTTAAAAGAAGAGAATGTTCATTACATACATCACATATGTCAAATAATTGGCTTTCATTGCTGTAATCAAATGCTTGCATTCAATGTTTGATAAAGGTTTGGCACAAACAAACATATTTTACTTTATAACAAGAGTTTCAAGACAGTACACATATTCATAAGCTTCAACTTGCCGCTCGGAGCATGTTTGAAATATAAAGGGATGCTATTATAGAAAAACAGAGATCGTTCTTTTGAAGCAGCGTGCATGAAGAAGATTCCCATATTATTCCATCCTAATGAAATGTTTGATCACATAAAGCTCAACATGCTATCACTTTACCGCAGTGGTGCCTCTAGCTATGCGAATCTGACATTCATTTGACCCCTAGATGATAACCAATCGCTTGCTAGGTGTTAATGGGACAGCAAGTCATTGGCACATTACTGCATGTTCATACCAAGTAAATATTTACGCCAGTCATGTCAGCATACATACATGTACATGTGCCACATAATGGGTGTATTAAAGGTGAACTGCTGCAGGAATCAATTTGTACATTGTCTGAGAGAATTGGCAAAATTGTGTGATTTTGACAAGACAATAGTCAATAACTGTATGGGTCATTATAGGTGATATTAATCAATGTAACAATATCCTCTTGGTTACCGGTATACAGGATTTATAACAACAGTAGAATTGTGATAAATCCTAACTCTAAATATTACTTCCGTACTTTGTATATACTGTAGTGACTGCTTTATAGGACATACATGAAAACCTACAATTTTTTAGTAGACTATCAATATTCCTACATACAAGAGATAAGATACCAATATTAATCAAGTAAATCAACTTACATCTACCTAATTCATGACTATCAACCTTAAATTGTTTTGTTTTTTAAATTTCTCAGTTCCATATCTACTGCATATTCATATCGAAAAGTAGACACAATATAATCCAAATCTGGTACATAATGCATGTGATTTATGGGATCATTATGTCTACCAATACATTTCCAAGGTGTACCGTACATGTACCTGCTTTTTGTACCATATATGTATTAAAACCTGCATCATATTTCAATAGCACTTAATAATTCCTGTACTTTACTAACAGCAGTATGGTACATATCAAAATAACAACATAGTAATGCAATGCTGCATGTTACCTTGATGAAACATGAGCCATCTTTGGGCAATATCTGAGGATAAAGTTACTCATATTTCACATGCAACCTGCAAGGCAAGCCATACATGGTAACAGTATCTTAAAGGTAAAGACCAGTGTTGGAAATGCCCCAATTTCAAAAAATAAAATGGAAGCTCTTATTACCAATCATGTGAAAGAATATGTTTTGAATAATACATGATGATAAAAAAATTGCCAGGAAACCGCCTACTAATTGATATATTTGGTAAATTAGTTTATCTATTGGTATGTGACAGATAAAAAGCACGTGTGCGTAGTCCCATATACATCTTTCTGTGTACAGTGCTTGTAACTTTATGAAGACTGGGCCAAATTTCTAATCATTTTGATGATTCCAGAACCTTGCGGTACATCTATACTAGATGATCAACCTTTTCTGATCTATTTCACAACGTTTCTTTCACAATGCAATCGCATGACCGTAACTGGTCTTTATCTTTAACATTTCATTATGAGGTCATCTCCTTGAGTGGTTACTCTACACTGGCACAGGTAGAACAAACTATACACATATTCTCCCCCCCCCCCCTAATGATTGTAGAGCAGGATCTTTTTTTTTTGGGGGGGGGGGTGTGGTGGGGGAGAGATTGGAACAAATGGGAAAGTTGTCCACCAATACATCCCAGAGACATCACCCATTCAGCCAATTTGAAAAGCCCGTACTTACATTATAGTGATTAAACTTTTACAAATTCATAACTTTCTCATTTTTTTTGTCGATTTCATAAAAAACTTTCACCAGTCTACTTCTCTGATTTGTCTGCACTTCTCTAGATTAGTTTGCTATGAAGGTTAGATTTCCCTTTAAGACAGGCATAAATCCATGAAGCAGACAATATACATGTAGGTCCACTGGAGCGGAGATTTCACTCCTTAAACCGTAAATCATATAAGTTGAAACCTATACAATTAATCCATATATTCATGTGTGGTTGGGGCCTTGGGGAAAAGGAGTTTTAAAGCTATGGTCACAACAACTAAAAGTAGCCTGCTTGGCGGCCGGGCGGCGAGTTTTGAGCCAATTTTGCCCGGGCACCGAGCGGCAGCCTCCCTGGCCCTGCTTGTTTTCAGGGCATCGCTCGGTCGCTGCTGGAGTTAATTCGGGCGGCGCCTGTTCACTTTCACTCGTCGAAAATCGAAAATCGAAAGTTGAAAATCGGCGCCACTAGGTCCAAAATCGGTCGGCAGCCTTTGACCTAGGGGCTTCGATTTTATACCTAAATCGCTCGACGACGAACGCTCGATTACGTCAGTGCCCGGGCAGCAAACGCCCAGACGCCGAGCGTATTTTGGAGCCCCGCCGATCACCGGCCGGCTGCCGTGCAATTTCTCAAAAATCACCCGGTGGCCGGTCAGAGACCGCTCGGGAATCGGTGGGTCATCAGTCGGTCACTGCCGGGACGCCGCCCGGAGAAGCTCCCCGATTTCGCCCAGTTTTGACCTAGAATCGACCGGCGGGAAATCGACAGGGCACCGCCCAGGCATCGCTGGGGCTCTACAGCCTACTCGACTTCTCCAAAAATTGTTGGGCGATGCCTAAATTCCAGCGACAACCAGGCAGGCTAATAATCGTCGGTTGCCGCTCTGAGTTGTGACCATAGCTTAAGGAATCCTTTACATGTGATTGTCTGTATTTGTGTGTGAATTCACTGAATTTTAATCACCTTATGTCCACATCCTAATTATATTAGTCAGGGGTCTATTACCTCTTCTTCATGGTTTTCATGTTATCCATTCTTTTATTTTTTTATTTGACTCTGTTTATAAATCTCTCTAATTTTGTAATCTTCTTTACATCTTAGGAGTGCAGGAGGTTGAATTTTAATTCTTAGATGCTATTTATGGCCTATTGAAATCTTTACTTTGTGCACAATATGACTGCCTTTTTATATCATGCATATATGTAATCCTACATGTATGATTTGGTGTGATTGTTACAATCCACCCCATCCCATCCCATCTCTTCCCTAAGGCGTCAGAGTGACGAAGATGACTTTCCAGTCTGTAGTGTAATGATGTATGCAGATTAAGGGTGGGATTCTGGCCATCTGTCAATATATCACACAAACACAATCCACACAAATGTGAGCCGACATATTTCTCTACCCTTTTAACAGTAAAAGAAATGTAGCCACATCTTGACATTAGGTTCACCCTGTCGGTCTGTTGTGTGAAACCAAAGAGCATGTGAGGCTGATAGTACCCTCATGTGCCTATGTCTACCCAAGGTTAATAGCATGGGGATCATATGCGAGGCTATTGATCATACAGCCTTTTCACACACAGCTAAAATTCATCGTATCTAGAGATGATTAGTATAAACGTGTTTAACTTAACAGTTTTAAACATGTTTATAGAAAATTTTCCGTGTGTGAACATCGTTTATACAATGTTGGGATAGATACAAAGTCGCGATTCATACGCCCCTAAAAGCAGGCTGCAGATACGAAGTTCGTTTCTAGAGAGCTTGACATTTTGTGTGTGAAAGGTTATTCGTGTTTAAACGTGTTTAAACTGGATGGAGCTTGCGCTTTGATTGATATGACATGACTTTCAATGCACAATGGCACTACTGCGCATTTTACGAGCAGTAGTTAATCACGAAACGATTAACATTCGCACCGAAATTTCTGTGTGTGAATGATGTCGTATGTTCAGATGATTATTTTAAAGCCCTTTAAACTAATCATGTTTATAGAATTTTAGCTGTGTGTGAAAAGGCTGTATGTCTACTCAAGGTTAGTAGCATGGGCATCAGATGCGAGGCTATTGATCATAGTCACTAGGAAAGGTCTTGGGACCTCTGTTTCACTCTAGTAGAACGCAATTGCTTTTAATGTTCAGGTTGTGTTCTCCCTAGGCGCGTCCTCATCATCTCGAGATTGCCAAATAGCCCGCTATTTCTGATTTGGGAAATAATCCCGAAGTTACAAATCGCGTTTCCATCAGCTCGAGATTCGACCTCGAAACTTAAAACTCGACCTTGAGAAATTAGCTCCAGATATTTTGTTCAGCGTTAGCGCATAGTGAGAGTCTTCGGTCTAGTGCGTCTTGCACAGGACAAATAGCTGGATATTTTGCCAAATAGCTGGATATTTTGCCAAGTAGTGGGATATTTTGCAAATTATCCCAAGATATCTTGGGATGACAATCCCGACCAAATATCCCGATACCGGTAATTGCTACTACGGTCTGATGAAGACGCAAATTAGCTGGATAGTTTGCGATTGGGATAGTTCAAATAGCTGGATATTTGGCAATCTCGAGACCTCCTATGATCAACTATCTAATGATGTAAAGGCTCATTCAGATATGATGCCGTAAACTGCAGCAAAAAAAAACTATTTTTTAACGTGCAAATAAATGGCAACTGCGCGCAACACAGGTCCTAAGCACATTCCCTGAGCTCTGTGTTATATGATACAGAAATGTGAAGTGTATTGCACTTGTTTAATTCATAATAAAAACCTGCCATGTTTACCGCATCATGCACTGTATCTGAAAGTGATCGAGGGGAATAAAAATCTCTGTAGGCCTGTTTTCATCAGCCCGAGTTGGCCAAATAGCCTGTTATTTCTGATCCGGGAAATTAGTCAGATCACGAGATAGCGGGCTATTTGGCAGGTGAAGACACAAATTGCAAGCTATTTGCTCAGGAAATCTTCCATAGATATCTTGGGCTTGTTTGCAAAATAGCCAACTATTTGTGTCTGCTTCACTAGCCCGAAAATTCAGGAAGATTTTGCGGCGCTGGTTTTTTCATGCACGAACGTTTCACGTACAATCATGAAAATCAGTATTGATTTTATTATTTACGATATAAATCTACGTATCTACCTATTCTACTTTGCTATTGTTGCACCTCAACATTGCATAACCGAAACTTAAAACACATCGCCAAATTGCTCATACCCCCCCGCCCAAAGGCGCCCTCCGTGACCCTTGCGTCCGAGCGCCGCCAACGTAACCTCTTCCTCTTATCACGAGTTCCCTAGGACACACCTTGGTAAAGGCGCTGGGGATGGAGGGAGGGAAAATAGGTAGATACGTAGATTTATATCGTAAATAATAAAATCAATACTGATTTTCATGATTTACATCAATAAATCAACGTATCTACCTATTCTACTTTGCTAAAGACCAGCACAGATTAAAGCCGGGTGGTAAAAACCAAGCAAACATATCAACTTGATGAGAAATAGACGACGAAGCCGACTTCAGAGAAGCGACCGCAAAAGCTCGTCCGCCCGCGGGCACATCTTTGAGGCAAAAAACAGTAAAAGAACTTGGAGACTTCCAAAAAGCTGCTTTACAGATATCTCGAACTGAAACTCCGATGAAAAGAGCCCAAGACGTACTGACACTGTGAGTATCATGGGCACGAGGAGTCCTGCCAGGCGTCAAGGCCTCAGGGCCCGCCGCCTTGATAGCCAAGACTAACCACCTGGAGATCTTATTCCGAGATGCCGCCGAAAGTGGCTCTCGAGAAACCAGAAAGAGCTGATCCGACTTGCGAAAAGGCTTCGTCTTGTAAAGATACCATTTGAGGGCGCGAACGGGACACCACAGTCCGTCCCCGAAGACCGAAGAAAAATCCGACAAGGGATGAAGCACCACTTCCACTGAACCCGACGTGTCAGACTGATTCTAAGCAATAAAAGAAGCCTTGGGAATCAAACGAACCCCACGTCCTTCCCAGCGGATATGCCCAGGGGTAACTGAAAGGGTATGAAGTGAGCTCCTACGCTGACCAGAAGTAATTGCCATGAGAAAAACCGTCTTGACCGTAGTAAGCAGAAGCGTCGCAGAACACAGCGGTTCGAAGGGAGGGCCAAAACCTTGGGTAAACTCCACACTGGCGTCAGAGGTCTGAAGAAGGGTCTCTTAAGGAAGAAAGACTTCAAAAGAGCCGCTAGCTGAGGAGCAGAAGAAACCGAAGATAGCAGACCGATAGCCACAAATCGTTGACAGAGCTCTCCCCTTGTCATACAAAGAGATCAGAAAGTCAGCAATAGAAGGTAAAGACGCCTCTCTAGGGGCGACGCCCACCTCCTCACACCAAGTGTGAAAAACATCCAACCATGAGCTGAAAACCGTCCTGGTCGACTCTCGTCTACTCTGGACTAGAAATTGTGCAGCACGTTCGGAGAAACCTGACGAACGAGCCCTCTTCCCGATAACCGCCAAGCGGTCAGACGGAGGATTTCCGGCCGCTGGTGTAGAAAACCAGACAGAGGTTGCGACACCAGATCCGGATGACACGGCAACGACCACGGAGTCCCCACCAGGAGGGTCAGGAGGTCCTGAAACCACGACCTCGCCGGCCACCAAGGAGCTACATGTATGAGAATCATCATCGCTTGATCTTCCCTGATCTTCCAGAGCACATGGGGAAACAACGCGAACGGGGGAAAGGCGTAAGCCCTCCATCCCTCTACGGGATCGCGAAAGCGTCCAGAGCAAAAGCTCCTGGTTCCCGGACTCTCGAGAAAATCGAGGAAAACGATGGTTGAGCGAAGTTGCGAAGAGATCGATGTCGAGAACACCGAACACTCTCCTCAGTTGCCTGAAGACAGTCGGAGTCAGAGTCCACTCCGAGGGAAGGCACTTGCCTCTGGAGAGAAAGTCCGCTAAGATATTCTCTTCGCCCGGGATATGTGATGCAATCGGGAACACCCTCGCCCCCTTGCACCACGCCCAGAGTTGAGAGGCCAACTCGTTCAGAGCCACAGAAAGAGTGCCTCCTTGTCTGTTGATGTACACCATCACCGATACGTTGTCCGTAAGAATCAGAACCGAACGACCCACACGACGAGCACGGAAGTGACGAAGCGAAGCAAACACTCCCATGAGTTCCAACACATTGATGTGGGGCAGAAATTCCAGATGACTCCAGTCTCCTGAAATCATTGACCCCTGGCAATGACCTCCCCAAACCAACAGCGACGCGTCCGTGGTGACGGTCACGGAAGGGAGAGGAACTCGGAAGCGTTCGCCCTGAAGGAAGAAGGAACGACGAAGCCAAGGACCTAGACGACCCTTGATTCTGGACAACAGGGGGATCCATGACAAAAGAGAACTCACGCTCGGCTGATAAAACTCCAACAGAAAGAGTTGGAAGGGACTCATCAATAGTCGACAATCTGGAAGCATGTCGACTAGACTGGAGAGAAACCCTAGCCACTGAAGCCAACGCTCGGCTTTCACCCGACGTGCACATCTCAGAGACCGAGCAGTCCTGACTATCGTCTCGACCCTGTCGAGACTGGGACGAGCCAGCTGATGACGAATGTCCAGCTGAGCACCTAGGTAAGACGGCGTGCGAGTCGGAACGAATTCTGATTTCTCCCAATTTATGAGAAATCCGATATCTTGAGTCGTACTGATCAGAATCTGCATATGATCCAACAGCCTGACTGACGCCACGACTCTCGTGAAAATCCGAGGAGCAGGGCGCAAACCGAACAGGAGCGCTCTGTAACGGTAGAATTTGCCCCGGCACATGAAAATAAGCGTCGCGAAGATCCAAAGAAACCGCGACGTCTGCGGGATTCAATGAAGAAAGGATGGTTGCCAGAAGATCCATTCGGAAAAGAACCTTTCCCAAATGAAGGTTAAACCGCTTCATGTTGAGAATCATTCTCAAAGAACCCGAGCACTTGGGAATTACGAACACCGGCGACAATTCTCGTACCACCGACAGAACAAATGCGTCGCTGGTGATCTTCTCCCACGCCGGGAGAAATCTCCGGAGCCGCCCGCCGACCTAAGACCCAAGCACTCGGGGGAAGCCATCTCTAGAGAATGACTTCCCACCACCACGAAAGGGAGTCCGGGAAGATAGAAGAATCACGGTAAGAAGAACCTCGAAACGAAGGACGACCACGATCCTGGTATTCCTCCTCGGCCGGGTACCAGTCCTGAGGGCGGCCCTTAGACTGGACGACGTTCTTACGAAAAGAACCCGAAAACTTCAACTTTTCTTACGAGGTCTGGAGGAAGGAACCGGCTCTTGGACATCGCGAAAAGCAACGGACAGGTCTCGAGCCTGCTTCTCACCATCAATCTCGGCTTGCAGTAGAGTAGTGAAACTATCTCCACAAAGGTGGGGGCTGGCCACTGGAATCTGCGGAAGCAGTCCTGGAATTTGATGCGGTCGAATGCCCAAATAAGTGAGCACAGCCTCCCGACGATACTTCTCGATGGAATGCGAAGTCACCGCAAGCCGTGAGAAAAGATCAAACAACAAAATGTCACTTTTATCAAAAGGACCACGAGTCCCAAACTTCTTCCCCAAACGACTGGCCACCGCCACAAGTTTGGGAGAAACCCGTTTAGGACACAAAAACAAAACCGCATCCTGAGGAACGAAAGCGTACTTGTCCACCTGCCGCTTAAGAAATCCCGTCGATGACGACAAGTCTTCTGCGGCATTCACAAATTCTTCTTTGTGTAGATCAGGAAGAAACAGTCCCTGAACCGCTGAAGAGTCCGAATTAGAAGACAGGAAGCCCCGCCGCCCCGACGATAACACCGGGACGACACAAGAATCGGGCACATATTTGTGAAACAAGGCTAACGAATCCGCCGCCAGAGACACAAACGGAGTAGACGCATCATCCCCCGCAACTGAACCAGACGACTGAGCGATGGAACCAGTGTCCCAACGATCAACCGAGCCCCCCCTATCTTGACCAGATAAACAGGGACGATCCCCGCCTCTCAGAGCGCCCAACGAAGCGTGAGGCGGAGAAGCAAAAAGAGAGGACCCCGGCCGAATATGACAACTCGAAACCCGCACCGGCGACTGCTCAGGCGAGATCGATGCACCTTCGGAAAACTCCGAAAATAAATCAACCGCGATCGGATCCGAAAGTGAAGTAGGACGAACCGGAGGAGCCGACTCGGGCACCGAAGATCGAAAAGCGTCAGCAAAAGCCCGCATCCAATCCGAAAATTCCGGCGGGGGTGGAGGCACCGACGGAGGGAGAGTAGCCAACAAAGGCGGACCCCGAGGAGCCGCAAACGGTTCCGTAAAATCAGAGCGCGGATTCTTCGAAGGATAAACAAAATCCGAGGAAGAACCGGCCACAGCGTCCCGGGAACCCCGCCTCTTACGAGACGTAGCGGTAACGTAAAAGGCCGAAGGAACGGGACGGTTATCCGATAAAAGCCCGACGGTAGGAGCTCCCCGCAAACCGAAACGGGAAAACAGAACACGCACCGACGGAGAGGCGCGGTTAGTTGAAGCCCCAGGATCCGACTCGGCTGCACGGGTACCCGGACCGAAATCCGAAACCGGCAAATCCGACAAAGGGATAGAAGAACCGATCGGTGACCGGTTCAAGTCCGGATCCACGGAAGCAACCCGAATATCCGTCGATGGCTTTGTGCACCGACCAAACAAAAGACCTGACGGAACAATTGTTGGCGGTGCAGAACTAAGGCCCGTTCCACCCAGAGTTAATACCTCTGGGTTTCCGGGAACCGTCTCGAGAGGAGATAAAATCGCCCCCTCGACCATTCTCATAGGCTTGCCCTGCCCGCAAAAATGTCTGCTGACATTTGCATCCCCGGGGTTTGCGGTGTCACCACCGCTCCCGAGGGGCGTAACTAACGAAGACTTATTAGTAGAATCCTTCGTCTTCGTATCCTTCGATGGATTTGTGCACCGACCAAACAAAAGACCTGACGGAACAATTGTTGGCGGTGCAGAACTAAGGCCCGTTCCACCCAGAGTTAATACCTCTGGGTTTCCGGGAACCGTCCCGAGAGGAGATAAAATCGCCCCCTCGACCATTCTCATAGGCTTCCCTTGCCCGCATAAACGTCCACTGACGTTCGCATCCCCGGGGTTTGCGGTGTCACCACCGCTCCCGAGGGGCGTAACTAACGAAGACTTATTAATAGAATCCGTCGTCTTCGTTCTCGCGACAGAACTTGATTTCTTCTTCGTGAAACCTGCTAAGAGAAAATAAGAACTGCGAGACATATTATAACCTGCGGGAAAGAAAATTAAACAAAGGGTACGAGCAATTATCAACAAGAATTAAATAAACTACCAGTGACTAAAACACCCCACCGACTACCCCCGCACGCACCCGAGGCCTCGGAGGAGTGAGGACAGGCAAACGCGAAAGCGGAAACGTAACAGTAGTCGGCAAGAAAACGTTCTAGAATACTGATAAATAAATAAATTCACGGAGTGAAACTACTCTCTAACGAACAGGAAATCGTAGAGAATATTATAAAAGGCGAAAATGCGAACCAAAAAGTGACTAAAGAGGAAAAACTCTTCAACTTTTGGGAGCGATTTTTAGTGTAACTTATCCGTTCGGATGCGAAGAGATAAGAGGAAGAGGTTACGTTGGCGGCGCTCGGACGCAAGGGTCACGGAGGGCGCCTTTGGGCGGGGGGGTATGAGCAATTTGGCGATGTGTTTTAAGTTTCGGTTATGCAATGTTGAGGTGCAACAATAGCAAAGTAGAATAGGTAGATACGTTGATTTATTGATGTAAATCAGCTGTTAGCTGGGAAATCTGCCTGTATACACTGCTGTAATTTGTTTACAATTGCTGCGTGCGGACTTTAAATCAATCATCATAAATTATTCATTGTTTTATTAAAGTTATACCAGTTAGTTCTTTGTTATTCATGATTCTGTTTGATTATTTTAAGTTGTATGCGTTAGTGTTGTATTGTGTAGTACTATGTCTCACTGGACCGAGGAGCAGGTCGGTATCTCGCACTAAGCATGCGCGAACACTGAGCAAATTTCCCGAGAGCTCGACTTTCGAGCTGATGAAGACGCAATTTGTAACTTAGGGCTAATTTTACAGATCACAAAATAATGGGCTATTAGGCCAACTCGGGCTGATGTGGACAGACCTTGTGAGCCCTTTCACACAAACGGGAAAAAATATGTCCAGCATAACAGATGAATTATTTTAAGCATAAATCAATGTAGATCCTACACATGCCATACATTCATGTATTAGCTCTACATATACATGTGCCTACTATCCTCTATGAGTATGACAGCATTGACTACCATTATCAGTAGATTGGGTCAACTGTGACATCTACTGTCTATCAATAAGTGAAAATGATCAGAAAATGCATGCGTGATTGTTTATTATCGAGAACAAAACAGCTTGCCAAAAGAGTAGTAACGATAAGTGTTTTTTTTTATAAATAGGCTTCACTGTATTGTTTCAATAAATTTTAAATAATAATAATAAAAGTGTAAACTTATAGAGCGCACACACCCTCCAGGGACGCTCATGGCGCTAGCTCAGCAACAGTTTTCTTTGATACAAGTAAAGTAAATAATTTTGCAATATTTTTTGCAATATTAAATGATTACCTGTTCCATTCCTGATGGTAGTTTTAACTCTGGAGGTGCTATGAAGGGTTCCTCCAGTTCCGTTTCTTCTTCTTTATAAGAGGTTGGCTCGTAGTCACAGGATACAAGCTTCTTCTTCTTCTCTCCGGATTCTAAACAAATCACAAAGAAAATCTATAGGTATGTCTTCATCAGCTTGAGATTGCCAAATAGCCTGCTATTTCTGATTTGGGAAATAACCCCTAAGTTACAAATCGCGTCTTCATCAGCTTGAGATTCAACCTTGAAAATCAAACTCGAGAAATTAGCTCAAGATATTTTGCTCAGCGAGTCTTCGGGCTGGTGAGGACGCACCGGACAAACAGCAGGATATTTTGCAGACTAGCCCAAGATATCTTGGGGTGATTATCTCGACCAACTATCCCACTAATTGCAACTGCGGGCTGATGAGGACGCAAATTAGCTTGATAATTTGCGATGAGGTTAGTTAAAATACAGGTTAGTTAAAATACAGGTTATTTAGCAATCTCGAGCTGATGAAGACAGGCCTTATGAAGACAAACTGTTTAAAAATTTCCCAAAATAATCCCCCATAAAAATGTATGAATTTTAAATTTCCTTAAAAAACAACAAATTAAAAGTGGATGTCTGAAAGCCCATTTCTTCCTATGTTATGTTGTCCTTTCAATATCTTTTCAATCTCTCTTTCACCCTTCAATCTCTCCTCCATCATTCTAGGTTCAGTAATTTATCATACCTGCTTCATCTTCGGTTGGTTGCATAGGATCATAGTCTTCGTTTCCAGCCCCATAGCCAAACTCCATGCAATTGTAACCCTGGTCTGATGTAATGGCTTCATTCAAACGTTTCAGTTCCTCTTCTGTCAAACAGATACACAAAACAAAGAATGAAAATTGATTAAGAGGGAATTATCCTCAAAGGAAAAACTACATGAAAGAGATTTTACAATAAATCACTGGATATGACACCATACATGTATGTTCAACTCTATAAGCCTACTAACTTTTATATTAAATGATATCAAACCAAGATCATTGTGGCAATAATGGAATAATTGAAGTCTTTGGGTCTTTGTAAGTATCAAGGGGTCATTTGCCCCAAGAAACCCTGTTATTGTCTCTCTCTAATTCTCAGAGGGTGATTTGACCCCCCCCCCAATCATCTATTGTCGAGCTACCATAACATCATGCTAGAGATTACTGCCTCCTAACTCTGGCCCAAACTGATCACCCATCATAAAGAAACTCATCAGGCACCTAGGGTGTTTTTTATTATGTCACGCAACCCCTAGGTCCTCCCTGAACCCATCATGCTCTATAGGCCTAAACCTCTCAGAACCATAGGTGTTTAATTAATCCAATTCAATTCCCTGATGATACCTGACTCCAATACCCCTTAACAGTGCCCTTATGTAGTAGGCTCTTTCACACTACAAAACATCAATTGAAAAAACATCATTATTTAAAACTAGGATCTACACTAGAGGGAAAAAAGCCATTAGTGTTTGCGAAGTCTGGTTTTTGGCGAGTTCTGTGCACGCCTGACCAATCGCTGCTCCGAACGTAATAGCACGGAAGTGAGGAGAGCCACATGGGCAAAAACCTGAGTAACTCGCTGGTAGGTTGAGAGCGAGCATTACAAAAAGTGCTGAAGTCTGAAACGTTTGAAAAACCACTCTCCAGGGGTGGTTACTTGATTTAGATTTGCTGTCATGTTTCAGGGTAGTTTCAACAATTCTCTGGAAATTGAGAAAATACCCTGGGTTTTTGCTTGCAGTATAAATGCCCCAATGGTCTCATAAAAAAATTGCGGAGGATTCTCATGGGGAAGATTCCCATGGGGTTTTGATGTCCTACCATGCATCTTGGATTTGCAGCCTGAGCTATCAAACACCCCTACAATAACAAGTCTACTGCCTCTAAAATCTCTTCTTTTTTGTCCTTTTACGTTTTCTGCCTGGTTCTAGATATGAATACCTCTTAACTGCCTTTTCAGAGTGCTTTAAAGGTACTCTGTCCCATTTGCAAGCCGAAAAAATGAAAAGGTTTAATTCCAATGGCATTTGAAAGATAATACTAATTTAGAACTTCCTTTAAAACAAAAGGGCTTGAAGTGTTTTTTTTTTTTTTTGGGCCTGGTTTTAATCTGATGTCATTGCTGTCTGTGTGACTGGTGAATCCTTCTAATATCTTTCTCAAACCAGTAAAAGTGAAATCTATACCACAAAAGATTGACAACTGAAGATATCTCTCCATTTATCATTTTTACAAATCTGTAACAAGTTACAAGAAGTGTTATGAATTCTACCTCTACTCTACGTATCTATAACAGTTGTCCCATAGTATTGAACCACATACATGTACTGTACGTAAATATCCAAGATTCATGATGCTAAAAGCACATACACTGTACAAGTACGTACTTAGTAGTACATTTCTTTCCTTTCTTGCTTTTTCTTCAACATATAAAGTACACGTAGTATCAAATACCACAGAAATCTTTAGGTTATAATGAAAGAGGAAGGGAAAATAAAATATTTCCCCTTGATTTCCCACTCATCTAGATAACATTTGTAATCAGTATCATAATGAAATGATCATAATGACCTTTAAATACAGTTTCTATAATTAGTAATTTAGACAAGACCATGAGAAAGTAGCTGTAATGTTTACTGACAATTAGACCAGGGACTGATGTCCAATATTCAAGCTATTTGAATAGCTCAGCGCCAATCGACACTCGAATACCACTTTTTCCAAAATTTGAATATTCATCCAACAATGAATAGTGATTTTGATTTCGATATCTAAACACTGGTATTCAAAATAAGGCTGTGCACAACAGTGTAATGAGGTACCCAAGTACACTTCCAGGCTTACAAGCGAATACTCGAATATTCGGACGCCATGTTTTTTAATAATTTTTTTGAATTTTTTTGAATTTTTTTGATTTTTTTGATATTTTTGATATTTTTGATATTTTTTTTTGCCACCAACCATACCTTTGGAGCAGTATCCCAGTTCTGTCGCCGAAAACGCATGCAATTTTACTTCGAGTTGCAGTTGAAGGCGCCGATTTTAATAATAATAATAACAGTACACAATGCTGTTTTAAAACCAAAGATGGCAGAATAATCCATTTTCCTACAAGTGCAAACAGAAATCTAGCCATTTGGTCCCAGTTTCTGAGTGGTGAGTTTGACAGTGCTTGAGTTGGGAAACATTTTTACCGACGGCACCATGCCAGCGGCCGCCACTCACCCAGGCACGGGTAAGCGTCGGCCTGGACAGATTTTTTTTTTTTTTTTTTTTTTTTTTTTTTTTTGCGGCCGAATATTTGGGTACTAGAAATCGTAGTTGTCAACCGTGCAGGTACTCGAGCATTCGACTACACGTCGCAGCCCTAATTCAAAACATCAAGAACGTACTTCCTAATAGACAACGACCGGGCAAATGTACCGTAAAGCGGCATCATGAATGCAACAAAAATAACAACGAGCTTTAACACGTTCCACAATTGTGCAGGAGTAAACAAATTGTGTATCACTTGCGACATCCCACCCTTGCTATCGTAACTGCACACATGCACGTCCACTATGGCTTCAGAAGGCTAAAGCCGAGGTCTGCGAATGCGTACTGTGCTGTTGTTTCGATCATATATTCCTTTGACATTTTCCATAATGATGAACATGCACATCACTGTTGTAAAAGATTTAAAATTATTTCTGCATCAGAAATGTGGAATTTAAAGGTTTTTTCATAGGTCCAAAAGTATACATCCAAAAGTAAAACGGCGGGTGGCATAACAATCATGGCCGGTACGCAGGCCACTCCAATGGGTATTGCATTGGACGACGCTATTATAGCTCTGTGTTTGGACCAAGTCTAGACTCTACCCTCTGTCATACTCATAGTAAATATAAAAGTGGTTTATGAAAAGTAAGTCAAGACATGATCTACATGTTTCATTCATTGTTTCTCGCAAGATCATCAACTTCTCATAGGACGCTACAGCTCTTCCACCTCTTTGTACAGCAAAGGCGTTTATCCGGAAATTGTTTCCACTCTAACTATCACTTTTTCCTTCCTGTAGTATCAATGGGCATTGTATTGGGTGGCAAGGATAATAGGGCGGTGTTATGTATACAAACATACAACTAATGACGACATTTCCAGTAAATTTTCCATCAGTCCCATTCTTGAACAAACATTGCTGAAAAAAAACATCCATATTAATGAATTAACAATGAGCTCAACAAGTCTGTGATGTAATGTCCAAAAGTGCCATTACAAGATGGCCTATCCATGAAAGTAAATATAAATTTTGTGCAAAAAGACGTGCGGTGTTGAATTAACATGCCTGTTTAATGTGCATTCGTGTGTTATTTTTAATAGAAATAAAGGAATAAAATGTTCATATTTAACTGTTATATATTTGTTTATTTTTACTTTTATTGATGTATTGGTCTGTTAGAACTGACCAGCAGCACAAGCTGAAGGAGAAAGTTTACAACTAGAGTAATTTGTGTTTTATTTTAATAGAAAGTATTAAATAAAGGACTTGAAAGTTGGAAGGCTGAACTATGATTTCCTTTTGCCTTCTTCTTACAAATTCCTTTCTCGGATCTGTACTGAATTCATCTGAATCTTCAGGGGTTTGCAACCTGTGTACTATGGGTGCATTCACTGCTGTCAAACTGTCTCATGTCTCAAGACCTTCTTGTGGGCAGCCACTGACATCTTGTTTGATATCAACATTCTATATCTGACAGATCGGTATGTAAAGGTGGTAAAAATATTTACATTTCTACTCAAAACTGAGAACTCAATCCAGGTGCTCCCAGTTTTCCTTGCCATGTTTTCATTCTATTTATTCTCTCTTACCCCGTGTCCACACACAACAAATTCATTGTATAACTATCCCAAAATGGTTATACTGTTTTGGGATAGTTACATGTATGCAATAAAATTGTTTGTGTGCACACTTAAACGATATGTCGTATAACGAAACATGGGTCTGGGCATTGTTTTGAACTAGAACTCGATAAAGAATCACGGAATGTGTTGTGTGTAGACGTACATGTACATGTAACTAGTATAACTGGTCGAACTAGAACGGTATAACTGGGCAGGGCTTAACATGACCGTGCACGAAAGGAGACCTGACCTCTCATTTCCGCTTCCGTTTCATGACCGCAGTAGCAAACTGCGCATGTATACAACGTTTCGCTGTAGAGTTTCAGGATTACTTTCTTGTGTGTGTGTGGATGCCCTTGAATTTATACAATGATACGTTATGCTTATGCAACATTTCTTTATAGAGTTTCGGGATAAAAAAATTGTGTGTGGACACGCTGTTACTCTACTCTCTCTCTCTCTCAATCGTATTCTTCATTCCTGAATTCTCAGTACATTTTTCTTTCTCTTTATATTATCTCTAAATGCTGCAGTCACTCAAATTTGTCGCCTTTTTGCAAGAAGGCCATTACGGCCACTGACAATACTTTGCTCTCACAGCCTTCTTGCAGGCAAACTGACAATTTAAAAACCATTGATTATTTTGGACTACATTTACACTTCTGAAAAAAACCATTAAAAAACCGTCAAAGTTTGATCATACTGTTTTTTTGTGTGAGTTCTGCGCATGGGTGACATGCGGTGCCCTGCGTGCATTAGCATGGAAGCGAAGAGTCACGTGAGCAAAAATCGTTTATCTTACCAAAGTTTGCTTTTACAGTGAAAAAACTCTGTGAAAATTCGACAGGCGTTTTAAAAAAACCATACTCCCGAGGTGGATTCTTTAAAAAAAAAAATTAATAATTTTTTTAAATATATGTTTGGGTCATGTTTGCCGGTAGTTGCAAGTACAAGTGAAAAACCGGAATATGAGAAAAATCAAAGATTTTTTGTTGCAGTGTAAACGCAGCTCATGTGAGGAAGACAAAAACAAACAATACTGTGGAGTTATTAATTGCCACTTGCTCCCTGAAGGAATTGTTATGAAAAGTCAGGAGAAAGAAAAACCCCATTCTCCTATGTGTTTTGTCATACAATAAAATGTCACTTGACTCTGTTTGCACAGAACTTTTGTATTGCGGTTGATTGATTTCTGACTTTTATCAGGGCATGCTTGTCATGAACGAATGTAGTATACAGGGTAAAGTTCAATACCCTTTTTGATATTAACCCACATGGGTTCATCTCAATGATCCATTTTTATACCTTTTTTTTGGGGGGGGGGGCTCCATTTTCCCACAAATATTCACAATAATAAAGTTTTTATCTTTTCTTCTTGCACTCGAGCTCCAGTTGGGTTTCTTGTAGATCAAGATTTTTTAATAAAAATAATAATTCCAGTTTGATGCACTGTATCAATGGTGGCTTCATAAACAGATTTCTCAAAATATTGCTCACTTGCTTTTAATACTCACTATATATATTGTACAACACTGTTTTATGTTGTATTCTTCGGTGTGGTGTGGAACATGTACTATGATACTATCATAAAATGTGTCCTCTCATACATGTAGGTAAAGGCTGGCGGAACAGGCTTAATTGTATA